>JAAAKG020159649.1:0-10694 GCA_010014905.2 Druon quercuslanigerum | reverse complement strand
CACACGGCCAACACCCCCGCACAGCCCCCCCCGGGGGGGCCACGGGGGGTGGGGGGGGGGGGGGGGGGGGGGGGGGGGGGGGGGGGGGGGGGCTAAGCCTGTGAATGGGCACAAGACAGCGCAGCAGACGACGAATAGGGAGCCGTCGGGGGTTGGCTTTCTCAGACGATGATGGTGGCAGATACGAGCTAACCGGACTCGTTTCTCACTAAAGAGTAATTTAAGCTTTTTAGGAAGGCTACCTGGAGGGCAGCCGACCCAGCGGCTGAAGCTTAACTACAAAATTCTGTAGTCGAGACAAAGGCTTGGGAAGGCGCATCTTTTAAGGTGGGTGGAGTTGAGTTGCTCCAGAAGATGGTAAGGGATACGGCGCGGTTCCCGGGTGAACTGGAAGACCCTTCTGTGGTTCTCCGGCGGTTGTTGCAATTCAACCCCTCACTTAAGGCACGATAGGCATCAGGAAGAGGACACAACGGGAGGAGGATTTAAATATCTCCTAGTTGTACAAATTCCTGATTCTCAGACAAGGGCTCTTGCGGGCCTCAACAGCAGGCCCTTTCACCACTTTGGACAATTCAACTTAAAGTTGGCCCCTCAGGGATAAGAGAAGCCTGTCGATGTACAGGAAGATCGGAAGCAGACGTAAATGACTGTTCCCGGTCTAAACATTACCCAAATTATCTTCGATCACAGCAAAGGCGCCTCTGTAATTTTTCAGAGGGGCATGGCTGCGAGGCACACAGTTTAGGGGGGGGGGGGCTGGTTTTTGTTACGTGGACCCCAAGACGGCCAATTCAAGGGCTTGCATACTGTCGAAGGTAGTCAACTTCGTCCCACTATTCGAGCTATTTTCTAGAGGCCTGATAGCGACAGTCACGGATTGGCTTACTTCCCATATAACAGCGATACCAATCCACCAGTGGAAGTACGTACACTAGTGGAATACTGTGAGGTAAGGATCTTCCTCTTCTGCTGGCTTGCGATGCTAATTACCAAAATACTCAGTGGACAGCACGGACGTCAACTCAAGAGGTAACGATCTAGTGGAATAAATAAACATCACTGATATAGAAATTCTTAATACGGGGAATACATCGACGTTTTATAACCCGGTCAGAGAGGAAGTCATTGACATCAGTTATAGAGACAACATCAAGAAGTGGCGTGTCTTAGATGAATCCACTCTCTCGGATAAATCAGAGATAGAGTTCGAGTTGGAATCCACTTTACTCACGGACCCTAAATGCAGTTAACCTAATCAAAGGAGAACTGAAGCAGAAAGGCCTCGCGATTGAAACCTTTATGGACATCGAAGGAGTCTTGAATCACACCTCTGAAAAGGTGATCAGGGCGGCTATATTCATACACAGTGTTCCTACTGCAGTCGTAAAATGGACCTGACACATATTGGCCAACAGGACGCTAACTACGACTAAGGGGAATAGCCCTTTATGTGGAACATCTGGATGTGCTCTTTGGTGTAATGTAGCAAGCAGCAAGGATAGTAGATTCGTGGTATAAGAAGACTGGACTATCAGTGAATGCGAATAAGACGAACGTAGTTGTATTCACCAGAAGGTATAAGTGGGGAACCACTAGTTTATTGAAACTGGCAGGATATAAACAGGAAATGATAGGAAAAGCCAAATATCTGGGAGTCATTCTAGATAAGAAGCTGTCATGGAACGATCACCAGGAAAACAAGTGCAAGAAGCTAGTAGCGACTCTTTGGCTCTGTTGGAGAGCCTTAGGGAAAATCTGGGGCTTGAAACCGGATACACTTATGTGCTACATAAGTAACATAAGTACTACATACGTAACTACATAGCGATCCTGCAACCCACGATGGCTCTGGGGGCAGCAAAAGGTTTGGAGCTCATCCATCTCACCATCAAGGCCGTGGCTGCGAAGGCGGCTTGTAGATTAAATATGGTAAACGATAGCAGTATCTCGACAGTAGAGCGGATACTAATCGACATTGCGAGGAGACCGCCACTGAGCATGCTCAGGGACAAAATGTCGACTCGTCGCTACCTCTTCGATAAGCAGTATCGAGTTAACCTGTCAACGAAAGAGGAAAAGGGCTAACGGTGAGACACACATGCCCAGTGATGGAGGAAACTGTTTTACTGATGGCTCCAGGAACAAGGAGAACTTAGCAGCACGTGTATATTGTAGAAGGAATGGAATGGGCTTCACAATTGCGATGAGGTCCTACGCCACAGTTCTACAATCTGAGATTATGGCGATGCTCCAGTGCGCCTATAAGGCAAAGAAGTATTGCAACAAAAGAAACATTCGTATCTGCTCAGACATCAGGGCTAATATCATGGCTCTGAATGGAACAACGACAACGTCGCCACTAGTTTAGGAGTGCTTTGAGGCACTGAATAAGCTAGCGACAGACAACCGAGTCACTATGCGTTAGATCCGTGGACGCAGCGGAATCAAGGACAATGAGATAACGTACAGGCTAGCTGAACTAACAGAAAAAGAAAATTTTGCTGGACCTGAGCCAGTTGTAGGCATTTCCAGTAGATTAGTCACTGAAGATATTAACAGTTGGCTGACCGGCCAACATCAAAATGAGTGGAATTTAGTCTCTGGCTACAAACAGCTTTAAACACTCTTCAGCTCAAAGCTAAACTCTCACTGAGCGAAGGAATTTACTCAAGCTCGCGAGGAACGAAGTCAAAGTCCAAACAGAATTGTATATAGGACATATCCTTTGTCACTGCTCTGCGATTGCAGGGAAAAGTGCAATCCTCACAGGCAATCGCTGCATCAATGAGTCTAAAATATCAGAAAACAGCGTTGCTGCGATCCTCTCCATATGGAGGGAGCTGTGGTGTCACGCTTAGGCTTATAAGGGCTGTTACGGTCTCAACCCAGAACAATAATATTAATAAAATAATTTTATTCTTAGTACAGTATAAATTTTTTCATCAAATGTTCTTAGATTAAATTTTAAAAGAATATTTGAATAAATATTTAACTACAATGCCTTTGATAATTTCTTTTTTTTAGGGAGAAACATTTTACTTTTACAAAAATAATTTCTAAGGACAAACAGAAAATTCAGTACATTTTAATTTTAATTAAAACCAAAATATGCTTTAGAGTAATTTTTTAATAGGAAAAACTGTTTTTATCCTATTAACGTCGCTAAAAACTATTTTTAGCGAGATTTCTTTAACTACGCTGTTTTTTGACAACTTTGTACTTCATTTGAGGAATTATTTAACTAAAATGTTTTAGTTAAGTTTTTCTCTTTAATATAGTGTCATTTTGGAAAAATTTTATTTTCACAGAAATAATTTATAATTAGAACAGAAAATTTAGTACATTTTAATATAAAAAACGAGGTTTCTCGTCAGCTTGAAATTCTGGATGAGTAGTCAAATATTTTTCATAAATTTGACAGTCGTCCCAACACTTGGAGACAATTGGTCCATCCCTTTTTCTAACTCCCTCAATTTTTCGGGACGACTACACACACTAAAAAAAAAAGAAAATAAAGATATAAAGCAGAAATAAGATTAAAATATAAAGTTTTTGTATAATTTTATTTACAATTGAGATATTTTCCAAAGAATGGCAGTTTTATTTATAAAATTGCGATCCTACAAGAATTAATGTGATTTTTATAGATTTAATCAAATTCACTGATGAGGGCCATTTTTTACCGAAACATTTGAGGCAATTTAATAGTTTTCGACTCACATAACCATAAAGTAAACAATTAACATAAACAATTTTTACGCAATTTTAAAATCCTAAAACAAATTTATAATAATTTTGAATTTTTTTGATATTTAAAAATTTTTGAAATTTAAAAGAATTTGGTGTAACCAGAAATTTCTATAGTTGAGCGGAATTTTTGTTAAATTATGGTAAATTATGCTAAATTATCGTAAATTATGATAACATGTCGCTTCGAGTTTGTGTGGTCTGTTAAACAATCTGATAAGTTAAAATGTGAGCGCATAGATGTATAATTTTCATTTTTCACCTCTGACGTTCCATCTTTGCTTCCTCTAACGTCAGTAAACTTGAAAATCTATACTTTAGTCCCGCTTTACAGGAATTAAAAAGAGCTGCAATCATGCATGTGTTATAAAAAATATTTATTAAAGGGTCACTAAAGTAATCAGTCAGTATAGAAAAATGACATACTTATTGATTTTTGACAACCAAATAACTGCATGAATAGTAACCGATTTTTTCTCCTCTTTTCGAAATTCGAAAGTGTTTAATTTTTAAGGGGCTTTATAAAATTTAAAGTAGAAAAGTTTCCTTTACTGCATATTCGTTTTAATATTCTAGAATTATTACCAATTCTTTTCCTCATTGTCCTTAAGGTGATGACGATTGAACCGTAACTGCTTCCAATCAAAATTAATGGAACAAGCAATCCGAATGCAAAAAGATATGCGATGTAGCTCTCACTGTGTGTTATAGGATCATGCTTTTCCCAGGATAGACTGCAAGATATGTTTCCAGCTTCTTGCCCATAACTGCCCCAGCCCAATAAGGGTGGCAATGATATCGATAAAGCATAAATCCATACGCAGGATGCCAAAACACAAGCCTTTCTATTAAAAACAAAAATTAAAAATTTATTCAATCGAATTATTTTTACTGAATATATTAGGGTAGGCCCGGCGAAACGGGATACCTGGATAAGGCGGGACACAGGAATTTTTCGTAAGTGATATGGTTTTCAGAGCTCTTATATTTATAAATAGGTAGAAGAATTATAAAGACAAGTATCAAAAAAATCAAACAAATTAAAAATATTTTCAGAATACGAAAGTAATGTTGAAATTCCAGAAAGTGAATTCAGATATTTTAAGATAATTTTAAATGGAAATTATTTAGTGAAAATGTCAAATGATATGTTTTATGACGCTCATTGTTAAGCATAATTATTGAGTTTCAATTTAATAACCACATTGGATATATTCAATAACCAAAAGTATAGTTGAAGGTGTAACCAACAACAAGGTATGTTCATCGATCTCCATCAAATAAAGTAATCAACATTAAAATTAAAATTCCAAATGCAGTAGCATGCCGTACTTCGAAGTCGTCAGACCATGGCTTATTTACAAAGCAGGTTCAAAATGAGAGTTAAATTTAAAAAAAAAATTTAAGTTTTTTAATAATCTGGTTATTTAGGTATGACTACAGTAACTAAAAAATATTTTTCAATTAATAGTGAATAAGAAATAATATTTTTCGATTGGAAAATGGAAAAATAACACTGACACAAACCTGGATTAAAATTGTCAACAAAATTTTATAATGACTAAACTAAAAAAAAATTAACCTGAAGAAGGCACAAAAAAGTAGCCGAAACATTGTCATAAACCATTTTTTAATTTCAATGTTGATTACTTTATTCAGTAACCAAGTTTTACGAAATACTATTTTGGTTGGAACGTGACAGTTGTGCATACATCAACAATTACTATAGTTTTTATACCCATAGGGAAGTTTTTTTAAATTCTCAAAATTACTAAAACTTTGATCTAATTCTGACCCTGTGGAACCACTTTTTATTTCAAAAAAGAAATTATAGTTTTTTATTTGTAAGACATAGCAACATTTAAGCACTGTAATTTTTACTTTAATAAACAAATTTAGAACGTCGCCCTTTATGCATTTTATTCTTTTTAGCACTATCATAATAAATTGACACGTTTCACAGATCTTATAAATATATATTTAAATAATACTATGTATAAAATTTTTAAAGAAAAGAAAATCAATTAGAATTTTTTTGATAGATAAGAAATGCCTCAAGTCAATTAGGTCCACTAGGGTGGTCCATGAAAACGAAAGTTTAAATTTCTTTTGGAAATATGGCACATTTTGTGATTTTCCCGAAAAAACAATATGCTTTTTTTACAAAGTTTAGTGGTTCTGTCCACCCCATCAATTTTCCCATAAGATTAACATAAGGAAATCCCCTTTCTTACGAATAAAAGATTGGAGGGCGTAAATTTCAATAAAAAGAATGCAAATGACATGGACTTCTTAAAATCACTTTCCTAAACTTGACGGGTGTATTTATTATTGATTTTAACCCCCTGAACCCCTTCCAGCGTGCCTCAAAAAGCACCCTTTAAAGAGTCTAAATTTTAAAGTCTGAACGGCGATCAAGTATTTTGCAGTATATTGGTCATAAATATTTTTATTTTTTATTAAGGATGATTTTTAATGGTCAAATTAAAAAGTTTAATTATTTTTTATTAACTATTAATTGTTTGAACAATTTTTGTTTGCTTAGACCATTCTTTTTTCACATTGTATAGAAAATTATAAGTACCCTCACAACGAGATAAGCTGATTAGGTCCTATGAATAATCAGAACGGTCAATTAATTTTGTTGTTAATAGTTTAAGCAGCTTTTTATTGTTTAAATGTAAATTATGACTAAGTAAGACAGACTTTCTTCGAGTAAAATAATTTTTTACGGTTGAAATGTAACTTGTGACTGTAATAATGCAGAAAAATGCACATTCTGCAAATTTTTTAACAATTAGCATTTTTTTACATTTTTTCGACGAAGTGTTAAAAATGTATCTATACTTTCTCTGAGTAACTTTGGATAAAGTTCCGAATAGCTGAATTCTCCAATTTTCTTCAAACTTCGTATACTTATGACAAGGTGATTTTCATCGTAAAACCATGAAAAAACCACAAAAATCACGTTTTTTGCGCTTATCTAAGCCAACACGCACAATAGAGCTGATCAAGTTACACACTTTTTGTTTTAAAAATTTTAATCTGCAAGTGATAGTTTTCACAAAAATTAGTGATACATCGATTTTTATGGAAAAAAACTTAAAAAATCAAGGTTTTTTGTATTTAGCTCAGCCAATACACGAAATTTCGTAAAATATTTTCAATAAAAGTTGTAGATCTCATTAAGTTTCACATTTTTTGGTTTAAACATTTTTTTCTACGAGTGATATCTTTTGAGAAAATTAGTGATGTATCTGATGAAATGTAACAGCTTTCAATGCAATAAGCGACAAGTATTTCTCTACCGTCCACGCTCATAGTACTTACGGGCGTGAGATTCTTCCGTGAATTCATTATTTTCGAGGTTTCCTTCTGCCGAGTCCTAATCAAGATGGATGTATATATAATATTTTCAGTCTAAGTATGATTCTCAAAAAAAGAGAAAAAACACTTCAGTGGTTGCGACAAATCGAACTTATTCCAACATAAGAAGAAAATGACTCTTTTGGAATCTGAAACGACTAGCTGTCAGTTCTTGTGCTATAAAGCAGGCAAGTGCCGTTTACCACATTTCCGCAGCGGCCTACATGTTCATGTCATACTGTTTCGTCGTAGGGTTCAATTTTAAACCAAAAATCCAGGAAAGCAGCATCGTAAACGGTCAGTCCATTTCGCCGGAAACTGTTGCAGACTGCTTCTCTTTTTGTAGGGCTACATGGTTGTTCTTCATAGTAACTTCGAATAGGAAGTCGCATCGGAGGTGTCGGTGATGTAGTCAAAATAGATGAGTGCAAGATCGGCCGCCGAAAATACGAGCGAAGGGGTGTAGTGGAAGGATCATGGCTCCTCGGAATGATCCACAGAGGGCATCCCAACAGCTATCGGTTGGAAATCTGTCCCGAAAACAAGAGAGATCAGGCTGCTTTAATAGAATAAATAAAAAAGCAGGTAGCGGAAGGGACGGACATCCACAACGATTGTTGGAAGGGTTATATTAACCACGGAGATCATGGTTTCGTCCACAAAACTGTGAATCATTCCCAGGAGTTCGTGAATCACGATACCGAAGCGCACACTCAAAACATCGAGTCTTCTTGGCGGTGGATACGACGATGATGATCCCAAGTCGAAACAAATGGAGATACGATGAAAAAAGAGGATAGAGTGTACAGGTAGGTGTTTGACCAATATTATATCTATAACCAGTCGCAGGGGTGTTTTGCCGCCCACCACAAGAAGTTGGGAAGTGATAGGAGTTTGACCAACATTATTTCTGTAGCCAGTCACAGGGGTGCCTTCCAGCCCCCCACGGGACCCTTAAAAGAAGTACGGGTTTGAAAAACATTATTTCTGTGACCAGCAACAGGGGTGCCCCCCACGAGACCTAGGAAAGGGGTAGGGGGTTTGACCAACATTATTTCTTTAGCCAGTCACAGGGGTGTCTTTCCGTTCCCCACGAGAAGCTGGAAATAGGTAGGGGGACCAGCATTATTTCTGTAATTAGTCACAGAGGTGTCTAATTACTCTTGTCGCCACTTAGTGCCTGTTGCCACAGTAATGCACCGTACCGAAATAGCTGATCGTTAGATGTATCACTGATTGTCTCGGAAACTATCACTCGCAGTAAGAAATGCTTCAAAAAGAAAATTTGTATCGCAATGAGATCTACAACTGGTGTTTAAAAAATTTTGCAGAATTTTGCTTCTTAGCTGAAATAAACTCAAAAATCCATGATGTTTATGAGTTTTTTTACTTGAAAAACGATTATCATTCATTTTCCCAGAAAATATCACTCGCAGAAAAAAATATTCAAAAGAAAAAATATGTACCTCAATGGGAGCTACAACTTTTGTAAAGAACATTTTGCGACATTTTGCATATGGGCTTAGATAAACGCAACTATGACTTTTATGGGTTTGTCATGATTTCATCATGAAGATGGTCTAGTCGTCAATTTTTACTATCAAATTCGCAATCAGCGCATCAAAGTACTTAAGTATGCGGAGTTCAAATAAAATTGTAGAATTCAGCTATTCGGAACTGTACCCGTAACTTTTAACTATTTATTTTTAATCAAAAATCAACACAAAAAATTAACTAATTAGTTCGTGTAATTCAGAAAAAGTTAAAAAAAATGTTCCTCACTCCAGTCAAAAGTAACATTTAAACAATAAAAAATTATTTAAGACATTAACAATAAATTAAATCGACTTCCATTATTTTTTATATTTCTTAATTCATTTACGTTGTTTTCTGAGTACAGATAATTTGCGAAAACCCTTTAAAAAAGTACTTTTTAAACAAATAAAAATGGTTTAAACCATTTTTATTTATCAAAAATTACATTAAAGTTTTTCATTTGACATTTGAAAAACTTTTGTGGAAGAAATATACAATTAATTTTAAGCTTTACCAATGCACAATTTTAAATGCATAGATAATAAATTAATAGGCTAAATGCTTGAAACCGGTAAAACTCTGACTTTTCTTTACGCTGGGCTGCCGGTGTTGCCAGTTTCAGGCACAAAAACATCCTCAATTTTTAATTACAAAAAAAACAAGAAGATTCTTCCGATAAATACCTTTGTCCAAAACGGTATAAAATTGCCTTTAGATTATGAGGTAAAAATATGACATTCAAAAATTCATCCTTTTAGACGTATAGTGAATTAAGCGAAACCGAGACTCGTTTGAAGCACCTTAAATCCTTTATTCCCTGTCGTTTCTATATTTCCAAACCTCATTCAAGCCCATTCTTCTTTGTGCTTGTACCCTATTTCTTAAATTGCCCAATAACTCTCTAAACCTAAAGTCTTTTTATATTTCCCATACCATTTGCAATAAGAAGATTTATTAATACTTCCCCAAACTTCTTGTTCTTTCTGATCCGATTTAGTTCTGCAACCTTTCTTTAAATTTGTCGCTATCATCCCTCTTGGTACTCCCTTACGAATCCAGGTTAACGTTTCTACATCTGCTACATCCCTCAATGACTCTATCAATCATTTCTCTCCCATACTGAAAGATTATTGTTTTGTATCCCTCCTATTTCCTCGTGTAAGCATTCTTCTGAGCTTCCGGTAACCTTTCGGCCCCCATCTCTAAAATTTCTTACGTAAAATGTGAAGAATTTCACAGTCTCTAAATGATTCCATATCGTGAAAAAATGGTGTATATTTAGTTTCCCAAAAAATAATAAACTGATTAAAAAAGAAAATTTGACTGTTAAATGTACAGAAATGGAAAATTATAACTCAAATAATAATAAAAACATAATATTTTATCAGACTTGTAAGGTGCTGTCCATTCCTTACGTGAGGCAATTTTAGGCAATTTTTGATGATGAAATTTTGATGATGAAAAAAAAAGTACAACTAATTTTTTTTTAGCCTATTTATTAAAAAAAACATCAGACGCAGTGTTAGTTGTATAAACAACTAAATATTACAACTAGTTTTGTGAAATAACATTTTATATTATTCTAAATAAATAATCCAACTATCATCAATATTATTCTAAATAAATAATTCAACTATTATCAATAAACAAAATGCCTTTTACTATTTGTTAATTCATCATTAGCCCGGCTCAATTTGAAAATACGACATTTTAGGTTACTGATCTTACGTAAGATCCTCTTTGAATTCAGTTTATGGTATCGTAAGATATGTTAAGATTTTTGTGACCCTCCCCCCTATATTGCCTTACGTAAGTAATGGACAGCCCCTATGCAGGGGCGGCGAAACAGGTGTTGTAGGGGTTGAGCTCACAACACCTCGGCATTTAGGTGGTGTTGAAAATAACACCTCGGATCTGCCCAAAAGAATAAAAGAAAATCATGACATTTTATAAAGGGCAAAGCCCATTTAAAAATAGAAAAAAACGGCATTAAAAACTCATATTTCCAAGTGTTTTTCTCCAATTCGCAAATTTTTATTTTT
>JAAAKG020159638.1:0-29548 GCA_010014905.2 Druon quercuslanigerum | reverse complement strand
TAAAAAAAATGAATTCCCTTATGATTTCCTTACAGGAAAAAAGCTCAAAATTGTTAACGTAGTTTACGGAGATCCTTTATACTCTGCCGAATTTATTTCCTTTTCATTGAGCACTTCCTATATCCTGACTCAATCTCCGAAAACTCAGAACCTCAGCTTCCGCTTATCAATCAGTTTCCATATGGCCTATACGATAATATAAAGTCCGGAAGTGATTATCGGTTTCTTGGCGCGTCCTGCCATGGTAATTGATTTTGATAGCTTAATCTCATTCGAGTCAAACGGGCAAGTGTCTTCGACTCTGTTCCCCATTTGTCTATCATCACAGAAGGGAATTTTCAAGGCGCCAGAGTTTTGTAACCCCTTGATCAATGAACCAACTTGCTTGATGCTCCCGACTTCGAAGGCTTCATTAGAACATCACTCTTCCGGTATTATCATTAACCAAATGGATCTCCTGATCTCTGGCTCTTTGCCCCGCCACAACCTTCCACTCTCGCTAGAGAGAACCCAGCATCGTATTCGTCATAGTCTTTATGTCTTACACTTGACATCCGTCTTACAGAATCCTCCAGGAAGAATTTCCTTGTCAAGAGTGATCTCCTGGCTTCGTGATAAAATATATAAACTTAACTCACAGAGAGGAATATTACTTTCCTCAAGCCTTGACTTTAAGAAACCTTTTTTGATACTTAAGGAAAAGAGGATATCTGCTCAATCTACATTTTTTTTATGAAGAATGAATCTTTTATATAAATGGACTGACAATAAGGGAACGAATTCATCTTTATGAAAGGTAATTAGAAGTTCTAATCAAATTCGATGATAATTAGACCCTAATTAGCCTATGGACAGATTTTTGATAAATCTGAAGAAAAGCTGTTTTTAAACTGAGAATATCTTTGCTCTACTTACACTTTTTTAATGAAAAATGAATCTTTTATATAAATGGACTGACAATAAGGGAACGAATTTATCTGTATGAAAGGGAATTAGAAGTTCTAATCGAATTTGATGATAATTAGACCCTAATTAGCCTATAGACAGATTTTTGATAAATCTGGAGAATTGCTGTTTTTAATCTGAGAGTATCTATGCTTTACTTACACTTTTTTAATGTAAAATGAGATTTTTTATATTATTGGACTGGCAATTAAGAAACGAATTCTCCTGTATAAAAGGTAATTAGAAGTTCTAATTAAATTCGATGATAATTTGACCATAATTAGCCTATAGACAGATTTTTGATAAATCTGGAGAAATGCTGTCTTCACATTGAAAGCGACCTTCATAAGTCCCGAAAAAGCGTTTTCAAAACTTATTAGATTATTACTGAATTGTACTGTTGCAGGACCATTTTTTAACAAGTTTGCAAACCTTGCCAAAACTTATTAGCAGTGCGTTATCAAAGATATAGAATTGCCAATAAGTGATAAAAACTCGAAAATTTGCAAGTGTAAATTCAAAACAATGCATATTGTGTATAGAATTTGATGCAAAAATGTTGTGAGATTTGTACTGTTTTCATGCAGCACGTGTTCTAAAGTGTGTCAACAATGGTAAAGGTGTGAGGACCCTCCCACGCAGACGGTGGTTATTATCTTTGCTTGTTTATCCACGATAGGGAGATAACATCTCGGCTGGGAGACTTTATGCCTTAGTATGCAACCATCAGCATAACCGAAGCATATGTAAGGTTGAATGAAAAAGAAAATATATCGAAGGTGCTGCTACATAACAAACAAATCCACCGGGATGAGCTTCTGTTAAGCAAAAGATCTTCTTCATGATTGACCTAATCCCTGAGTTTAAAAAACCCCCGAAAACATCTGAAATCGAGAATTTTGACCTAATTTTTCCCCTTTCCATCCTTTTTAAAAAGATTTTAATTAATACCAATTTCAAATATTTGCTAAACTATTTATTTGCTCATTTTTTTTAGATTTTAAAGGACATTGTAGGCAGCAAAGAAATCGCTCATGTTTTAATCGAAAACCTATTATACTTAAAAGATAAATTAATTCTGTAGTTCCCAGGAAAAAGTTCTTTATAAAATTTTAACCAAATCCTTAAATTCTCTACTGAAAAAACAATGAACTTAAAAAAACTTTAATTTTCAATCCTAGAATCTGTATTTTTAACAAAAAAGTGTATATTTTGCTAAATAAAAAGAATTTTTAAATCAAGATACCAATCTTTCAAAATCTTTTAAGCTAAAAAGATAAATTTTCTATAAAACAGTTAAATTTCAAACTAGAAAATGTTAAATTTGAAAAAATAAGACGAATTTTTAATTGCATAATTGAATCTTCAACCAAGAAGATGAATTTTCAAACAACACGATTAATTCTCCAACAAAAAATTCGAATTTTGAAAAAAAGACATAAATTTTCTACCAAACTGTTAATTTTTTATATTATAAGATAAAAAATGGGATAACTAAATTTTTAATTGAAAAAATTAATTTTTAACAACAAACAAAACTCAAATTAATTCTTAACGAAATATTTAATTTGTTAACAAAAAAGATGAATTATCCACGAATAATATTAATTTTTTTAACCAAACACATAAATTTTTAACAGAATTGTTGAAATTTAATTCCAAAACTGTGATTTTTCTAAAAAATAGTCAAATTTTCAAACCAAAGGTATAATTTTTTAATAAAAATATTCTTTTTCTACAAAATAGTTACATTTTCATAAATATAGTTGAATTTTTACCAAGCAGTTAAATTTCCAACTAAAAATACTAACCTTTTCTGCACAAAAAGTTAATTTTTATTAAAATATATAAATTATATACCAATTTGTTGAAATTTCAATAAAAAAGTCGAACTTTCTACAAGACAGTTCAATTTCTGACTAAAAAAATATAAATTTTCAACTAAAATGATAAATCTGTTAAAAAAATTGATTTTAAAAAAGTAGAATAAGTTTAAATTGACGAATTTTCAACAAATTAGTTAAATCATCAACAAAAACAGATTAACTTTAAATCAAACAATTGCATCTTTTGCTAAAAGGGAATAATTTTCAGCTGAATAGTTAAATTTTCAATGAGAAAAAAACAATTTTAAAGTTGACAGAAGGAATAATTCAGAACCAAAAAGAGAATAGTTAAATTAATTAATTTTTAAACAAAAAAACAACAACAAAAATTTAAAAAGAAGTTCATTTTTCAGTCACATAGTTGAAATTCCCAATTATATTATAAATCTTTAACAAAAAAATGATTGTTTACCAAAGAAATTTAACTTTCAACCAAGTAATTTAACTTTTTATAAAAAATATGACTTTTTAATAAAATTGTTACATTTTGAAAAAAATGAATTACTTTTCAACTTAATAGTTAATTTTTTTAACCAACTGAGATGAATCCCGAATTAAAAATTTAATATTAGACTTTTCAACCAAAAATTTCAAAAGAAAATTGTCTTGTTCAGTTCTACAAATTCGGTTTGCATTCAAGCAAAAAAATGAGAAGGAAAATTTGTTTGAAAACAGGGGAAAGAGAGGGAAGTCTGGAATAAGAAAGTGATTTTATGAAACTTTACCGTTGCAGGGCAACTCATTTTTCGAACAAATTTGAAAACTTTTTTTAAATTTATGATCAGGAGACGTATTAAACGTACCAAATGTTATAATGATTTTCTTCTTAGGCTGTTCCATTTAAGTCCTTTATCATGAGTACAGACACCACCAGACGAATCATAAAACTTTATCACCAGGAAACGTAGTAAACGTACCAAATTTTATCTACGATCATAACGTTACCTCCAGTGACTCTCCCACTTTCCTGTTGCAAATCATAGTTTTTGGCGCGACCCCCTTTTCCTCATACATTGAGGTCCTTTAGTATGAGTCCATTTGCCATCAGATGACTTACATGAATTAGCCATCAAGCAACGTACTAAATGAGCCAAATGTTTTTATTAGTGGCTTGTTCGGCTGGCCCATTTAAGTCATCCATCATGAGCTTCTAAAGTTACCTCTACTGACCCCCTCCCACCTTACCCTGATGCAAACCAAAGTTTTTGGTGCGACCCCCTCCCTTTCGAATATTAAGGTCCTTTAGCATTAGGACATATACCCCGAGACGTCTCAAACAAATTTATCATTAAGAAACTTATTGAATGTAACAAATTTTATTAATAGGTCTTGTTATGTTCCAAAATCGTAACGTCACCTACACTGAATCCCCACCCGACCCTGTTCCAATCAATATTGTTTGGTGCGACCTCCTCCCTCTCGAATATTAAGGTCCCTTAACATGAGTGCACATACCGCCAAACGACTTTAACCAATTTATCATCAGGAAACGTACTAATCGTTCCAAATGTTATCCAACTTCGCAATGTTTCCTCCACTGATCCACTAGACTCCCCCCCCCCATTACTCTCTTGCAATCTGAAATTTTTGACAATTCATAGTGTGGCGGTTCAATCATATAACTTTGAACATCCACTCATGAACATCTGCTATTGAACATCAATTTTTCTCCGTGTCATATCCTGATGATGATTTGATTGACACAACGCTATTCTAGGAATTTTCACATGGAGGCAATTAAAGGGCGGCATGTGAATTTCTTTTTGGTCTCGCCTGGGGACCCTGGGGTGAGATTCTCATTATCGTCGCACATAAGGATGGTTGGCTGCGCTTTGTGATCTTCGCACAAATGGACAGCCAGACGGACAACTAATGGACAGACAGACGTGGCCACTGACAATTACAATGAATCATAGAGATGCAGTGCGAATACGCACATCCAGCATCCAGTCTATAGAGAATCTCACCCCCACCCCACCCCTGTTTCACCAGTAAATCAGCCCCTCGCTTCGCCAGGTGAATAAATGATAGACTTGGCCATGGAAGGTTGGGCCTTGTACAGGTATCGAGGAAGGTAAAGAGTAAACTCGAGGTCGACTCTGCTTATTTACATAAGCCAGTCACGTCTACTGATGACACTCTCTGTCTCGGGGAAAGTGCATGTATAGGCCTTTTCGACGAATTGTTCATTTTACTAAATTTTTAGATTCACATCAGCCAGGAAGAGGAATTGATGAAAAGTTGTCGAGAGAATAAGTAATTGGTGTATCCGTCAAAGTTGACTTTACTTTATTTGTTGAGAGATACATCCTATCGGTTGCGAGATAAACTTTTATTGAAAGAAAGTTTGGCTATTCATCACGGATGAGTGCTATTTTGTGAGATAAAGCTTTCTAAAAATTCCCCTAGAAGCTTCCTTTAGATATTTTGAGTCACACAAAAAAATAGAGTTTCAAGTTTGTTAGAGGTCATTTGCTTACAAAATCTTTTTGAACTTTAGTCATCTTCATTCACTTGATCAATATCAAAAATAAAAAAATCCAATGTCTTTCAATAACAGAATTGCTTTAAATTAGTACTTTTTTTAGCAGGAAATAGCAAAAGTTTGTTTTTAAAATTCCTTGACTTTTCCCTAATTTTTTGTTGAGCAACATTTCATTTAAGCTGACCATTAATATTCCAAGACGAGCATTTTTTTCTTTTAATGTTTTTTACATAGAACGTTTTATAAACGGAATTAAAACAATTTTAGAACAAAATTTCAAATTTTTAATTTAATTATTGTTTTCAGGCAAACAGATCACCTTTTTCACATAAAAGATTGATTTTTGATCCCAAAAGAACATTTTTCAATAAACCGAATTTTTTAACGAAAAAGGGTTACTTTTGAAAAAAAAATAGTTATTTTTTCAAGAAACTAATTTAACTTTTAACCAAATTATTGAATTATCAAATCTCAAAGGTCAATTTTCAACCAAATCGTCGATTTTTAAAGAAAAAAGAGTACACTTTAAACAAAAACTGTTACATTTTAACCAAACAGTCGAGATTTCAAACAAAAAAGATTAAATTTAAGCCAAAAACAATTTTTATCAAATAGTTTAATTTTGAAAAAGTAAAAAATTAGTGTAAACCTATAACTTGCGTTTATAACCAAACATTTAAAAAAGAGACAAATTTTCAACAAAATAATTGCACTTTTAAGCAAATAGTTGAATTTACAACTCAGGGAAATAAATTCTCATCCGAATGCATCCATTTTCAACAAAATAGTTAAATGTTCCACCCTAAAAGTTCAATTTGTAACAAAAAATATAAATTTTCAGCGACTTTAAAGAAAAATCAACGAATTCTTAAAAAAATTGTTAAACTTTATACCAGAGTTGAATTTTCAAAAAAAATAATTACTAAATTTAATGAACTTTTCCCTGATTTTTTAAGGTTTTTTCAGACCTACTGCCATCCATTGAAAGAAAAAAAGAGAACAATTTTTTTTATTCATTATTTTTTGTATTACCTGTTATTCTTCTTTTCTACTTTTACTGAAACCTGCCCTATCTTCTTCTTCATTATTTCCTCCCTGATTATGTTACAAATTTCCCTCGGTATTCGAAGTTTGAAGGGAGAATTTCTGCTGTCACACAAACCATATTAGTTTAAATGAAACCCTATGATTGGATACTTCCTGTACCACATTTTCTAGGAAGACGCCGTTAAAACAATATTTTATTTCGTCCGGATTTCAGAAATACTTATGATAGGAGGCTACCAACGAGTGTACGATGTATGCCGAGGGATTAATACCATTATTAATTCATAGATCTTTAAAAATCGGAATAAAACAATTTCAAATTTATCATCCATGACAGTGATTTAAAGTGCCTCTTACAGAAATTCCCAGACTTTTGCCCAATAAAATTGCCTGCCTTTTTCCTGATTGAAAGGTCTTCCCTGACCTACGACCACCCTATGCAATCTTCACATACTTCCCTCTTTTGGCCGAAGTTTGAAGGGAGAATTTGTGCTGTAACATACACCCTATTAGCTTGAATAATACCCAATGATTTGCTGCTTCCCGTATCAGGTTTTTTAGGGAGAATTTTTTGATACACCATTTGAACCATTCTCTAGAAAAACACATCTAAGCTGACTTAGGTTTTGGCAAGAAATTTTCAAAGAAAGATATAAAAATTTGTTTTTACAAACCAAAAAGTACATGTTTCAGATTACACCAACATGCTAAAAAGTATAACATATCCTCTTTGGTTTGTGAAGAGACATTTCGCGAAGTTTCTTCGGCAATTTTGAACCAAAATTTAAATGGACTTTTGGTGATTTTTCTAGATAACGACTCATTTGAACATTGGAATCGAAACATTGATCTATAATCTAATGCGATTTGAAGTCCGGATTGCAAAATAGCTTATGATAGGAGGCTATCAACGAGGGTGTGAAGTATCCTGAGGGCGTAATATCATTCATAAAATCAACTCGCTGTTTGCTGGCGTCTACACGCGAGACCAAAAGACCATAGCCTACGACTCTACGTTACAATATCTTTTATAAACGGAATAAAACAATTTTAAATTTATTATCCTTAAAATTTATTTGAAGTGCCTCTCATAAAAACACCCAGAGTTTTGCCACATTTTGAGGGGAAATTTTCGCTGTCACACTAACCATATCAGCTTGAAATCTTAAATAATGCCCTATGATTTGCTGCTTACTTTAAGATGTTGTCTAGGAAGGATTTGATTTTTTGTAACATTTGAAAACTGGCATCCAAATGTTTGCTCATACTTTGTTCCTTCTTCATGCTTCTTCTTATGATAGGAGGCTATCAACGAAGGTGTTCGCATGTACACAAGTATCTTTTATAATCAGAATAAAACAATTTCAAATTTATTATCCTTGCCATTTATTTAATGTGCCTCTCATAAAACACTTAGACTTTTGCCACATTTCGAGGGATAATTTGAACTGTCACACTAACCATATCAGCTTCAAATCTTTGATGATATACTATGATTTTCTGCTTCCTTTACAACATTGTCCAGGAAGAATTTGTTGATATAACATTTGAAGACCGCAATCCAAATGTTGATCGTAGAATCTAATGCGGCTTGAAGACCGGATTTCAGAATTACTTATGATAGAAGGCTATCAAAGAGGGTGTGAAGTACCCTGAGGGCGTAATCTCATTCACAGAACGGCTACACGCGAGACTAGAAGACCATAGTCTACGTGCAGTCATTATGCGCTCACGTGTGCATGTACCTGCGTACATACCACTTTCATCGGTACATGCATTTAAAGTAGCATTCTTATGAAGTATTTGTGTAAGGGCCCCCACGTAAGGTAGAAGATACGTGGGCAGTTGGGGCCCCGGGCCTGTTTGCCCACACGGTTGCTTTTTTATTCTTATAGCCTCATATCAACTGACCAAGATCTGTTCCTTCAGTAACGAAAAGGGAAAGAAATTTTCAATCTCATCAATATCCAAGAAACTTTTGAAATATCGAACTTAAAGTTTGGTTCCTTTCAGTCATCTTATGAAGGCTCTGATATATCATGTCACGCAATGCTTTATGAGTATCAAAAAAGTAGTTGAAGTAGCAGATGTGTCTGGAAAAAGTAGCATAAAGTAGACCAGACTTTTAAACAAGTAGTAAACATTAGAATGTTTACGTTTTAGGAAATATGATAAAGTTTTCTTTAAAAGTAAACTTTCACAATATGAAGAAAAGCTACATTCTTCATAACAAAGTAAAATATTGTTCAGAAGGAGGATTTTAGGCAAAACGAAAGTTGGTGGCAAATAACAAAAATCTTTTTTATTTATAACTTAGTGTCTATAGTTTATCGTTTTAGAGGAAAATATGAAGAAGGCTTTCGTATTTAAGCTTAGAAATAAAGAGCTAAAAAAGAATATTTTTAAGCAATGAGTAGATTAGATTTTACAAAAAGTAACAAATAGTTTAATGCTTATATTTTAAGAAAAAAGGCAAAATTTTCTCTACGAGTAAACTTGAACCAGTGTATTATTTTCAAGGGCAGCAATCATTTACAATAAAATGTAAAAAAGTTCTTTTTTTCATAATGATATTAAATATTGTCCACAAAAAGCAATCATGGTAAAGCAAACGTTGGTTGGATAAAAAACAAATTTTTTCCTCATAATGTAGTGTTTGATGCTTATAGATTTAAAAGAAAAATTTTTTATAAGTTAAAAAATAAAGACCTAAAATGGAATATTTTGAAGCAAAGAGTAGATCAAGCTTGCGAACAAGTGGCAAACAGAATGCTTACGTTTAAAAAAATGAGGTAAAGTTTACTCTACAAGTAAACGTTCACGAGTACATAATTTATAAGAACAACAATAATTTACAAGAAAATGTAAAGAAAAGCTCTAGTCTTTACCATAAAGTTTAAAAATAAGGATTAAAAGCAAAAAAAATGTTGGTCGCATAAAAAACAAATCTTTTTTCTTTATAATGTAATGCCTATAGTTTACACTCGTATTCGAAGTTTTTTCAAATAATGGATAATTTTGATTCCATATTTCCTAAGTTATTCTGCGACAAAATGCACTTATGAGGCCTCTGATAAAAATGGAAGTTCGTTACACTTCCGAAGGGATTCAATGGGGGAAGAATAGCGTGAACGAAACCGTACAAGGGAAGCGGAGAAAATATCTAGTGTCGAGGGGAAGCGGTTCCTTGGGAAAGAAAGGGCTTCCTTATGAGATGGTCTGAGGAATTCTCGACATTGCGAAGAAGGGTCTGAAAGGTATTGTAGGTGGGTGAAGTATTTGACCCGAAGGACTGTTTTCCAATTTCCTTTTTTCATTGTTAAAAACGTTTCGAACTTATCACGAGCGATGTGAAAATCGCCAAGTCAGAAGGTCTCGATTTCGGTTTTTCTCGACAACGTTAACACGAGATAAATTCTGTGGTGAAAATATCCTACCCCAGATATAAATTTCTGTAGAATAATGAATGAAATAATTTGGGAAACGTACATGAAAATTCTGACGTCGTAAACGACGCAAGAACACTATGTCGGAAATTACGCAGGACAATACGTCGGAAGCGACATAGGGTCCGACGCAGAAAATTGGTATAGTAAACGACGTAGTATACGACGTGGACTACGACGTAGTGTCCTACATAATTTCCGACGTAGTTTTGTACGTTGTGACTTGGTCAAAATAAACGAATAGAATATCAAAAAATTAAAACGCACGGAAAAATATATTAGCTAATGCCAACGATACCTGCTGCTGCCAGTTTATGATAGAGAAACATAGGATACGTACCTGAAACAAAAAGAAAAAGAACATTAGTCTCTAAAATTATTATTATATGAAATTAAAAATATATATTTTTTCGGACAAAATGTAAAGATGATTTGTCCAACAAATGCTTGAATTTTCAAATTCAATAATTCTCGAAAAAACAGGTGAATTTTTAACTACAGAGATAAATTAATTTTTGGCCTAAGAACATTAATAATCCACTAAAGAGTTCCATTTTCAATAATAAAAAAAATTATTTATCAACCAAGCACCTGCATTTATAACCAAACGTAAAGTTAAACTTGACATGAGAGTTAAACTTTCAAGGAAAAGGGAGATGAATTTTCAACCAAATGGTCAAATTTTTAAGTAAAATAATAAATTTTTTATACAAGATATAAATTTTTAACAAAGAAATAGTAGCTGATATTTAGACCAATTTTATTTTTGATTTTAAATAAAAATCAGTTCACTTTAAATAAAAAGTTGAATTCTCGACAAAAAAATTAAGACTTGATATTTCATTAAAAAAATTTGATTTTTAATAAAAAATAGGACATTTTTTATTTAAAAAAGTAGTTTTTCACAAAAACAGAATGAATTTTTCATTAGAGACGATCAATTTTCAGAAAAAAGTAGGTTCAACTCTCAGTTAAAAAAATTATTCTTCAACTAAGAAAAACAAATTTATAATAAATCATGCTTGAAAAAAAATGAAAATTAGAAAATTAATTCTCAACTAGAAACATATTCTACAAAATAGTTAAATGTTCAAAAAGTACTATGAATTTTATACCAAAAGAGGTAAATTTGGAATTAAAATTATAATAGAAGACTTTTGAATTAAAAATAATTAACTAAAAAAATATCTTGATTTTATTGTATGGTTTAATAACTAAATTCGTATTCCAGAAAAAACGAAAATAAGAGGATGGTTTTTGTAACCAGGTAAAAAAAAGGAATTCTTTTTTAGAAGGGGCAAATAGGGGAATAGGGGAAGGAGAATATACAAAATCACTAATTTTCATTTTTTAAGCATTTCAAAGAATTGTTATTTAAATTCATATTTTTCATGTGTGATATTACATTCTGCATTAACCTACCTTCCTTCATCACAAATTGTCACAAATGATTAAAAATAGACAATTATACACATTTTCATGGAAGTCGCAAGATTGATCAAGTTTACAGGCTTCTAGGAAAATTTTTTGTTGTAAAGGCCCTTTTTCAATAAAAAACGATCATTTATAAAAAATTTGTTTATAGCCATGACTACGTAAACTAGGCCGGAAACTACCTCATATACAGCATGAGAAACTGCCTCATACGTTACACCGAATACTACCTCGCCTATTAAGTCGGAAATTACATCATATACTACGTCGAAAACTACCTCGTATATTACGCTTGAAACTACCTTATATACTATGTCGCAAACTACGTCGTACATTACATCGGAAAATACGTGGTTTATTATCCCAGGCGCATTACCCTACGTGATTACCAGGATCCTGCGTTTTTTCTGACTTAGTATTTCACGTGATTTTCCACGTAGTTTATAATTTCTCAAACTACGAGGAAAACTACGTCTTATATTATGTTGTTTCCAAATTAGCGTCCTATGTGATTTCCTACGTAGTTTATGACGTCACAAACTACGCTGGATACTACGTAGGGAACATTCTATGCTATGTCGTTTACTATCTCAGGCGTAGCAAACTACGCCTGAACCATTTCGGACGTACGTCGTGAGCTAGGCCGGAAGCTATGTCGTATATTACGTCGAAAACTATATTGTATACCACGCCCTTTTGTATCCCAAACATATTTTCCTACGCCACTTCCTCCGTAGTTTATGACGACACAAACTAAGAATAATACTACGCCGGAAAAGTGGGCAGGATAAAACCACGTCAGAAACAAAGTTACATGCTAATTCGGAAAGTGCGTATGAAGCACATCGGAAACTACGTCGTTTCCTACGACGTTTCTGATTTAGTGTTCTACGTGATTCTCCAAGTAGTTTATGATCTCGCAAACTGGGTTGCAAACTACGTTGCATACGACGCAGGAAACAAAATTCTATACGACACCGTTATAATCTCAGATGCAGGGCCATATGTTATTTTCTAAATATTTTATATGACATCGCAAACTATGTATGAACCATGTAGGAAACTACGCGGAAATCTAAGTCGGAAACTCTGTCGCATACTAAATTGGAAACTGTGTCTTATACTATGTCAGAAACTAGGTCTCATATTAAGTCAGAAAAAAAAACAGTTTATTGCGTCAGAAATAATGATTATATTAAATCGGAAACTATGTCGTATACTACGTCATTTACTGTCCCAAACGTAGTCTCTTGCGTGATTTCCAACCTATTTTATACTTGTGAACTACGTCGGAAACAACTTCATATAAAAAGTTGAAAACTACGTCTTATATCACATCCAAATTTACGACGTGTGCCACACCGTTTACTATCCCAGACGTAGTGTCTTACGTAATTTCTACGTATTTTACAAAGTATAATTTCTTAAGAGGGGCAAATCAGACGCAGAAAATGGAAATGACTCTGCAGAGGCTTAGCGGAGTGCGACTTCCGGTATAAAATGTTGCGTGTATCTTTTTTTCATGATTCGTGAATCGCTGTTGCTTTTTTTTCTCATTTTCTGTCTATCAAGTGCATACCCATAGAAAAAGTGTATGTGTGAGTGTGAAAGGCGATTGCATTGTATTCACCTATGTTACGTGGGTCTACATGTTCGAAACGAGTAGCGTAAATACGCACCAGTACGTTCTAGCCAGGCACCCACACCCTACAAAAACCGGATGTGAGAAGAAACGAAATAGTAATAGCAGCAACGGCTGTTGCTTCCGGCGGCGCGTGGATACCTTCAACTTTTATTGTGGCGCGATTTCGTTTTGTTTGGTCTCGACGGAAATGCGACACGCGATGCGTTTCCAATTCGATCACAAATCTGTGTCCTGATTCTGATTTATTCACACCAACAGGCCTTCCCATTACACTTTCAGAGAATTTTATATTTTTATTCCACTTGATTCCAGGAGTTCTCAGCAATCAAAGCTGTCGTATAAAGTAATTCAAGCCAGAATATTGCATAAAAGACACTTTTCATTATAGCTTCTTGACAGTTCCAATTTAAAAATTGGGCAAAAGTAGTAAAAAAATGAACCGGTCAAAATCAATTTTTCATCGATTTTGTATTTTCCATTTCGCAAATTCTACAAAAATATTAAGGATTTTTGGAAAAATTTTAATTTTAAAATTTTTTTCAAATAAATAAATACAAAATTCACATTTTTGACGATTTAAAAATAAGATGCTTTGAAAGAATTTTGAGATTTTTAAATGTAAAATAAATATCTGAAAGATATGCAAGTAATTTTCTAATTCAAACAAATTTTTAAACAATTTTACGAAAAATTCGAATAATTTTTAATGTTGATAAATTAATTTTGAAAAATTAATTTCGAGAGAATACTTAAAAAGATTTTTAAACATTTCAAAAGATTCCTGAAGTTGTAAAACAAAAATCTTAAACAGTTTCAAACATTGTTTTTATTTTTCACAATTTTAAAACAATTTTACTAATAATTTATAATAAATTTAGAGAATATTTATAAGGTTTAGAAAATTTGAAAAGAATAAAACATAATTAAAAATTTGAAAAGATTTCTAAAAATGTTAAGCAAAATGTAGATTTTTTTAAGATTTTGAAAACTAATTTCGAAATTCTTTTTTGGTTGACTATTTAATTATCTTGTTGAAAATTTGTATCTTTTGGATGAATTTCACTATTTTTTATTTAAAATTTTTAAATTTTAAAGAGATCAGCAACATTAATTGTGAATAAATATTTATTTTGTAAGTTTATTTTTTTAAGGTTATACGTATAAATATAATTATAAATATAAATATAAAAATTTTTGATTTATAATCAAATTCTTTATTATTTAAAACCTCACTTCTGAATTACATAATCTTACAGGAAAATTATATTCATACGTATTACCTTACGAAAAAATAAACTTATAAAATAAATATTTATTCGAAATTAATATTTTGCATTAGAATTTTTTTCCCCTGAAATCGCAAAACTAGTTTAAAATTAATGTTTTCGGTCTATTTTTTTTATTTATATTAAAAAAAAAAAAAAATTGAACTAGTTGTATTTTAAAAAAACTGTACTTTCGATAAAATAGTTTAATTTTTTTTAACAAAAAATAGAGTTTTTAAATCGAAGATTAATGTTCTACTAAAAAAGACGAATTTTTAATGACAAAACATTTTCAACCAAATTGATGAATTTTTACAAAAAGTATTAACATTCAACCAAAAAAGTGAATTTTTAACAAAGAAATTGAATTAATTAAATAACCAAGTAACTGAATTTAAAAAAAAATAATTTTCTAATTGCAAAATGTTCAACAAAATAATTAGTTTTCAACCAAATGGTTGAATTTTTTCCGAGGAAAATTAATTTTCTATCAAAAAAGGAGAATTTTAAATGGAATAGTTATATTTTTAGTCAAAAGAGATGAATTTTAAACTAGAAAAATGTTGAAATTTAAAACAAAAGTTTGTTTTTTAACAAAGTAGTTTATTACAAAATTTTATATTTTATATTTTAATAAAAAATTAGATTATTTTTATTTTTAAAAAGTTTCATTCCTCTGGAAAATATAGATATTCAACAAAATAGTTTATTCCTTAACGAAAACATTTTTAACCAAAGAGTTGAATTTTTAATCAAAATAATGAGTATAATCAACCAATGAGGTTAACTTTTAATGAAATATAAGGTAAGATACTTTAGCTAATAAATATTTTATTTTTAAATCAAAAATAGTGAAATTCACCCAAAAAAGACAAATTTTCAACAAGATAATTAAATATTCAACCAAGAAAAGAATTTCAAAATTAGTTTTTAAAATCTTAAAAAACCTAAATTTTGCTTAACATTGTTAGATATTTTTTTCGAATTTTTAATTATTTTTTAATCTTTATGCATTATTAGTAAAATTTTTTACAAATTTTGTAAAATAAAAACAATGTTTGAAACTGTTCAAGATTTTTTTTTACAAATTCAGGAATCTGTTGAAGTCTTTAAAAATCTTTTTAAATATTCTCTCGAAATTAATTTTTCAAAATAAAAAAAAATTTATAATTTTCCCCGGAATCATGAGAACTGTTTTGATTATCTTGTTACATTTGAAAGTCTTTAAAAACTTTTACAATTATATTTCGAAATGTTTAAAAACTCACATTTTGCTTTAAATTCTTTATTTCCTTCAAAATTAAAAATTTTAGTTTGTAGTTTTTTAAAATTGCACAATATTTAAAATTATTCGAATTTTTCATAAAATTGTTTAAAAATTGTTTCCTGTAAGAAAATGGCCTGTATATATTTCAGACGTTTCTTTTTCATTTAACAGTCTCAAAATTCTTTAAAGCTTCTTTTTTTTTAAATCGTCAAAAATCTGAATTTTGTGTTTTTTTTATGTGAAATATTTTCAAATTAAAATGTTCTTAAAATCCTTAATATTTTTTGTGATTCGAACTTTTCGTCAAATTAAAAAAAAAATTGATTTTAAAAATTGCCTTCAAATCTTATAGATTGTATTTGCATTTTAAAATTCTGTAAAAGCATCTTTTTTTTTTTTAATCGACAAAATTCTGCATTTTACTTGAAATTTCTTTAAATCTCTTTAAAATTGGAATGATTTCCAAAATTGTTCAGAACATATAAAACTTCTAAATATCTTTTAAAGTAACACAAAGCTTCTTAAAAATTCTTTCAAGTCCTGCAAAATACAAAAAATATAATGAAAAAATGTCCATTGGGGCCACTTGTTTGTATAATTTATACTCATAAAATAAATATGTAATATCAAATAAAAAAATGTATATTTTTTAACATAAATTGAGAAGATTTAATAAAAAAAAAAAGAAAAATATATATAGAGATTTGAAGAAGTGGAGAGGAGGGCTCTTAAAAATGTAATGCCTAGGGCGCATTTTTCCTTAAGCCCACAATGGTTATTTCATAATTAGATTTGTAATTACGTTATAATTAAAATTCAAATAAAGTATATGGTAAAACCATAAAAAGTTTAAAGTAATTATGGTTTCCTTGCAAACAGCTACACCGTTATGTTACGCAATTATAGTTCTGAGATGGAAATGAATGCATACATTTATGGTAGAGCTGTAAGAGAAAGTGTACAATGCACTCGTCTAACTCCCCTTTTTTGATAAACTTACTAGAATTCCAGAATTTGCACTACCTGTTAATTAAATTATCATCAAACTTTAAATTATAAGATTTGAAATCCTTTAAAAATTTTTTACGGATAAATAAATAAAAATATTTAAAAAAATAAAAAAACGTACAATCAATCTCAAAAGTTGCCTCTCTTTAAAATGACTGATAAAATCGACAAAAAAAGATCTATTATTAATTTTTGTAAATATTGATGGAGGCTTCTAAGCATAATTTAGAAAAAAATAATTCAGGTTAAAAATGTTTATTTACAATTTTTATTTAATCCTAACGATCAAGGCCTCATTTTATTCTTAGAAGGATTCTCTAAATTTCTATTTGAGTTGATTTTATTAAAAAAAAGAATTGAGAAATCTTGTCTTCTGATCTTCGCAAAATTTCTATTTGGGTTGATTTTATTTAAAAACATTAATGGAAAAATCCTACAGTTATTATTGTTATAAACAATAATAGTTTAAACTTTAATTAACACCACCAAACAGAATTGTCGAAAATCCTTCAAAGAATTAAATGAGGCCTTGATCATTAGGAATCAATAAGAATTATTGTCACCTTTCTCTAAAGAGAAAGAAAAATCTAAAACCATAAAATAACTACTGTTAAATAAACAATTTTAACCTGAATTATTTTTTTTAAAGCACACTAAGAAGCTTCCATCAAGATTTACGAAAATCAATAATAGATTTTTTTTTATTTTATAAAGAATTTTAAAAATTGGCAACTTTTGTGATTTGTACGTTCTGCACATCCATAATTTGAATTTAATTGAGCATTAAAATACCATTAAATGTATTAAATTCTTTGATATCCTTTAAATTTTTTTTCTATTTCAGATTCCCCGGAATTTCTAGAAATATCATACAATCTTCAAAATTCTACAAAATGCCTTTAATTTGAAATAGATTGAAAAAACTTTGAATTTTAAAATATTTTTAAATATTTCAAGTTCTTTGAAATTTTTCTGATATCCCTTAAAATTTTTGAATTCTCTTTAAAATTCCTGGATATCTTAAAAAACAATACAAACTCTTTGAAATCCTGTGAAATCCTTCAATTTATTGAAATCTATTGAAAAATCCTTGAAATCTTAAAATCCCCTTAACTATTTTAAATTACTTGAAATCTTTTGAGATCTCTTTAAATCTTGAAAATCTCTATAAAATTCATCGAAATCTTATAAAATACCATAAAATCTTTGCAATTCTTAAAAATGCCTTCAATTTAGAATCGATGGAAAAATCTTTGAATTAAACATTTTTTTAAATATTTTGATATTCATTGAAATTTAAATTTTCTATAAAGTTCCTCGGAATCTTCAAAATTAACATACAATTTTTGAAATCCGTATAATCTCTAAAATATTTAAAGTGCTTTGAAATTTTTTCTGATATCCCTTGAAATTTTTTTAATCATTTTAAAATTTCTGGATATCTTTAAAAGCACCACAAAATCTTTGAAATCCTGTGAAATCCTTCAATTTATTGAAATCTATTGAAAATTCCTTGAAATCCTAAAAACCTCTTAACTATTTTAACTTTCTTCAAATCTTTTGAGAGCTCTTCAAAATTTTGAAATATCTACAATAAAATCTTTGAAATCCTGTTAATTTATCAAAATCGATTGCAAAATCTTACAGGTATAAAATACCCTCAAATGTTTCAAATTTATTGAAATTGTTTTAATATCTCTTGAAATTTAAAAATTCTTCAAGATTCCTCGGAATATTTAAAAATAACATACAATTTTTTTAATTCTTTAAAATCCCTTTAATTTATTGAAATCGGTTGAAAACTCTTTGGGTCGTTCCGGGACTCTTTAAAAATACCATAAAATCTTTGAAATTCTTCAAAATGCCTTTAATTTGAAATCGATCAAAAATCTTTGAATTAAACATTTTTTAAATATTTTAAATTCTTTTAAATCTTTTTATATCCCCTGAAATTTAAATTTTCTATAAGATTCTTCAGAATCTGCAAAATTGACATACAATTTTTGAAATCCTTTAAAATGCCTTAAATTATATGAAATGTATTAAAATATCTTAGAGTTTTAAAATACCCTAAAATATTTCAAGTTTTTAAAAAAATTTTCTGATAACCCTTGAAATTTTTTAATTCTCTTGAAAATTTCTGGGTATCCTAAAAAACAACACAAGCTCTTCAAAATCCTGCGAAGTCCTTCAATTTATTGAAATCTATTGAAAAATTTTTAAAGTCCTAAGAACCTCTTAAGTATTTTAAATTTCTTCAAATCTTTGAGATCCCTTCAAATTTTTTAAATACCTAGAAGATTTCTCGGAATCTTTAAAAATACAATAAAATCTTTGAAATCCTTTTAATTTCTTAAAATCGATTGCAAACTCTTAGAGGCTGAAAATACCCTCAAATGTTTCAAATTTATTGAAATTGTTTTGATATTTTTGATATTTTTGATTAGCTCCTTTGGAACCTAAAATTGGTTCTAATAATACCCCCAGTTTTTTCTGTGTTATAGTCAACGTTTCCTGTATGCAAACTTGTTGAAAAACTATTATTATGAATATTGTGCAAATTGATTCATAAAAAGGCTTTAACTATCTATACTTTAAACACAAGCATCCATTTCTCTTCTTGTATCAAGCACAAACTAAATTCCATATTTATCGCACTATAAATTCAATTAGCTTATTTAGAAGATGTTCGATTTAGTTGGTAGTCTGGTCCACATACTAGTACAACAACAAAATTTAACATCTAATGAATTTTTCACCTGGTCAACATCAATTAACATCAATGGAACAAACCAACTTATACAGATGGGGGGTTTCAAAAAATTTGAAATAGAGAAATTGTCAACAGTCTAAGAGAATTGAGTAGATTAGGTCATGGATCAGTATACCAACAAAACCTAACATCTTCAAATTAAATTCTTTAAGGTTCAGCATCAGCTAACATCGAATAATCATGAAACATTTTTAAAAGAAGATACAACAATCGAACAAACCAAATAAACAGATGGGTTCTACGGACAAGTATACAAAAAAACCAAGATCTTCTAATTAATTTTGCACTTGGTCAAGACCAATTAACATCAACTAATCAAGCAACACGGTTGGATAAAAGATACAACAATTTAACAAACCAACTATACTGCTGGGATGTTTCGCATATTGGCAATAAAGAAATTGTCAAGAGTCTAGGAGAATAAAGTAAATTAAATGATGGAGTATACCAACAAAATCCAATAACTTAATTTCGTACCAGTTTGACATCAGTTAACATTAGCTAATCATAAAATATAGTTGAAAGAAGATACAATAATGAAACAAACCAATTTATACAGATGGGTTCTTTCAAAGAATTTGAAATAGAGAAATTGTCAACAGTCTAAGAGAAATGGATAAATTAAGTCATGGATCAGTATACCAACAAAATCCAACACCTCCTAATTAATATCTTGCATTGTCAACATCAATTAGCATCAGATAAACAATTAGCTTATGTTGTTATAGGTTGACAATGTACTACGCAGTTAATTAATAATCATATTACGTGAATATATATCAAAGCAATATTGATTCCTCTCGGGACCGAGCTCTGGTCCGCGGAACTCTTGTTGATGTATTTACTCTTTAGAGGAGGACAGTCGGAATAAATCGAGAGCAGGCGAGCAGAGAAGGAAATGCAAATATCACGTGCTTAGGTGGTTGTTATGCAAATCGGCAATTCAAATGCAGCCACCAAAATAACACTCGGTGTCAAACGACCAATATTGTCCTAAATAGAGTTATGAGTCCGTAACCAAAATATGTCTCTCTTGTTATTGCTACACATACGAAAGTGGATTTATGTAGCAGGCTTTGCAAACCACTACACTGCATTTTTTTTCTTCAACACCAAAGTATGAACACACCGTTGATCCAACTATACCAACCTAGTAACACTTAGATGTAAAAACGGATTTTCGAATTTCTTAACACCTAATCTCTTTTAATCTCTGTTGTTGTTCAATTCCTTTGATGCGTGAAAGGAATCTGTAGGATCTAAGAAACTGTGCTAAGAACATTTGAGATTCGGAACCATTCTATTTGTACATGACAATATTAAATATAAATGATGCACTTTAGTATTATTAAAATTTGAAAACAAGTTCGTTTTTGTTTTTACTAAGATTAATCTTATCAGATAAACGCTCTGGAAATTATTGTTACCTATTGTAGGATGGTCTCCCCTGAAGGATAAAAACAAATTACATTTGAAGACATCATTAAACCAACAGAATGTCTTTGGTTAAAATAAAAAAATTTCTGTTTAACACTATTGAGCAAGCTTTATTTTTTTACTTTTTTATTATTTTATTTAATCATTAGAAACGGACGAATTAAACAGAACTCAGGATAAGGTTGACCACTCCATATAACCTGCACCTTATCAAGAGTATTTTTCTCTACTGAATAAAAAATAGGTTGACATTCATGATTGAATGATCACTGTCATAAAGGTCAATCATAATAAAAAATCCTCTCTCTCACCCACGAAGAGTAATTTTTTATTTTTGTCTCTCTCTTTCACACGTAATAACATATGATAATAAATTCTCATTGCTATGAATCTGAATTGGCGGCTTCATTGATGTATCAAGAGATTAATATCTGCGTATGTGGTGCGACCTACAAAGGAGGTTACAGTAGGAAAAAAAAAGAAATATACATTGGAGCGATTCATCGATTTATAAAAGGGAAGTGAGAATGGGCGTTGTAGTATTTGACCCTCGTGTACACTTCCTTTTGTATTCCTTAGTGTGGCTCGATTTTTAAGAATCATGATCAAAGCCGTCGTTTATAAATTTTTGGTAAAATGTTTTCTTTTTACAGATCAGAAAGCTAAAAGAGATATGAGGGAAATTATTTTTGTGAAAGTCTATAAATAAGAGAGAGATGTAGATAAGTGAAATTGAGAAGCATTAATCACATTTCCCAAATCTCCAGTGCTTGACACAATGTTCAACCCTCGAGAGATAAAATTGGTGTTCTGGATTTCGTTATGATACGAGATTATACTAAACAGAAATAGCCAATCAGACCACAGCAGATTAAAAGTAATCTTCCAAAAAATAAAATTAGACTCTGTAATTGAAGCATCGGCTTAAAAAACGTTGTATGGGCAGAGATTATGAATACCTACAGGGTTGCTCCAAGGTCAGGAAATTCAAAATTTCTAAATTGATCATTCATTTTGGTTCAAAATTCAACTATTATGTTAAAACTTCGTATTTTTTAGCTGCAAATTCATTTTTTTGACTGAAAATTTAACTATTAGGTTGAAAATTCCTTTTGAAATGCAAATATTTGATTAGAAGTTCATGCATTTCGTTCAAATTAAGTATTTTTTGCTATCAAATTAATTTCTTTCAATTAAAATTGTTAATAATTTCTTAAAAAATTTATTTTATTTTATTGAGAATAGTTTCCTTCATAAAATTTAAATTTTTTATCATTGGATAAAATTTAAATTTTTCGTTTAAAAATTCTTTGATTTAAAATTCGTTTTTTTTTTATTGAAATTTTTTTTTTTATGAAAATGTAACTATTCGATTTTTGCTCAAATATTAACGTTTTTAAGAGAAAGATACTCTTCTGGGTTGAAAATTTACTTCTTTGGCTAAAAATTAATTTTTTTCGAATATTTTAAACTGAAAAGTTAACTATTCTATTTTTTGTTCAAAATTTATTTTACTTGATAAAAATTTAGTCTTTCTGAATGAAAATTCATCTGTCTGTCTAAAAAAGTAACAATTTTGTTGAAAATTCTTTTTTTTTCGTAGAAAAATAATGTCAGGAATTGAAAGTTCATCTTTATGGCAAAAATTTAATTCTTTGACGGAAAATTAAACCATTTTGTTGAAAATATTTGTTAAAAAAAAATTCTAACGTAAAATTGAACTATTTTATTTTTAGTGGAAAAATTATCTTTTTTAGTTGAAAATTGATTTTTTTTATTGTAGATTCATCATTTTTACTTATTTATTTGACTAAAAATTTAACTATTCTATTTTATGAGAAAGTTTTATTTTCTTCGCTGAACGTTCGTCTGTTTGATGGAAAATTTATTTTATTTAGTTAAAGATTCTTTTTTTAATGAAAATTTATTTGTCTTACGAAAAATATAACTATTTTATTATTTGATGAAAATTTATATTTTTAGTGAAAAATTCATCTTATAAGTTACAAATTCAACCATTTCGTTGAAGTACGTATTATTTTTTGATGATAAATTAATTATTTTAGTTGAAAATTAATTTATTTGGTCTAATACTCGTCTTTATTGGGTTAAAAATTCATATTTTGTATTAAAAATTCAATATATTTGTTAACAATTCGAATTTTCATGTTCTAAACTTAACTAGCTTGTAGGAAAGTCATTTTTTAACTTTAAAAAATGACAATTTTGAACGAGGCTGTTATTTTTTATTGACTAACAATCTTTCTTTGTTGAAAACGTAAATATTTAAATGAATATTAATTTACCCTTCGTTCATAATTGTTTTATATGAAAATTTAGTTCTTCCATTTTTTTTCCATCCGTTAGTAGTACTTTTTTACAAGGAGAGGGAAAGTAGGAGATGTGAGAGAAGTATGGGGTATAAGAAGAAATGAGTTGATAGGAAGTGAGCCTAAGAAAAGTAGGAGGAAAATGAAAAATGACGGTAAATATGGGAGGAGAAGTAAGGAAAAATGAGTACAGAAAAATTAGGGGAAGTGGCGATAGGGAAAGTAAGAGAAAATGAGTGGAGCTAAAGTATGGGAAATGAGAGGAGATGAGTTGAGGGAAAGAGAGTTCAGGAACAATAGGGAAATAATGTTCATTGTGGGGAACTATGGTGAGAAGTAATGGACAATGGTTAGAGGAAAAGTAGGGAAAGTGAGAGTAGGGAAAGTATTGAAAGTGATAGAAAATTTGGGGTTATAAGATATGGGAAGTAAGGGAAAATGTGTGGAGGAAAATGATGGAAAGTGATATAAATTGTGAAGAAATAAGGGGAATAGTACGGAAAGTAAGAGCGAATGGTGGGAGGGGATGTAGTGTGGTGATGGTTGGATGAAGTAGAAATTCGGAAAAGTCAGAGGAGGGGCTGTAAGTAATAAGGCAAAGTGAGGAGAGGGGACTTACAAAAAGCAAGAAGTAATCGGGGACGGAAGTAGGAGAAATCAGGGATAAGAATTAGCAGAGCTGAGTGTATTTGAGGAAAATTAGGGAAAATGCAAAGAAATGAGTACGAGTAGTTGAGGGGACGTGAGTGCTGGAGAAGGTAAATAGGAGAAGGGAAGTAGTGGAAGGTTGGTGTTATCCGGGGAAGTGAGTAGAGGGAGAAATATATAAGGAGAAAGTGTGAAGGAGAAGGGGGTGACGAAAGTAGGAAAAACTTGGGATGAGAGGTAGAAGAAGTGAGTGCATTTAGGGAGAATTAGGGAGAATGAATAGAAACGAAGGTGGTTTGTGGAGGGGACGTGAGGGTTGAGGAAGGGAAGTAGTAGAAGGGGAGTGTTAGCCAGGGAAGTGATGGAAGGGACAGAGAGGAATGTAAGGAGAGTATGGGAGGAAAAATAAAGGAAAGGGAGGTTTGAATTGAAGAGAAATAATTTCAAAAGTTGCATTCTCCTTTAGGAGAAGAAGAAGAATACAAATTTGAGAGAATGGTTTACGCAAAAAGGGAGATTAGCCTCTCCTTCCTGTTTCTTTCGAGCAACAGTGGAGCTGAGGTCAGTGAAACGAGAACAGATGGGTAGCAATTTTTATTTTTGTTGAGCCTGGTTCTCGGCAAAGGGCTAATTTTCGTGGCTGTTTTATCTCTCGCTCGAGTAGGCAACGAGTGCCTCGTTTAATTGGACGAAAGCGATGCCAACGCACGAAGGACGGAATTAATTAAACCATTAATGTAGGTATGAGTCGTAAGAATTTGTTGAGGGGTCAAGTCTCAAAATTGGGGACAAGCAGACAGGTCAAAGTTCAAACAAGCAGTGTAAGAGAACCACACGCTTTGCATTCAATGTGCATACAAAGTGGAAACGCTCTAGTGCCAAAATTTAATTGGCTTTCACAACTTATTTCAATTTTCAGCTCGTTAGAACTTAGAGAAGTTATAGAGTGTTCGTGATAAACCAAGAAATGATCAAAGAAATTACAGAGATTAGGGTTAAGGAAAACCTGGAAATTGGGGAACTTTAAATAACTGTCTAGGAAAATAAATTTAAAATATGAATTTAAAATTGTTTTATTATTGATTCTTTTAACAAAATAGTTAAATTTTCAGTAAGTAGTCCAATTTTCAAAAAAAGAAATATAATTTTCAACTGAAATTATGAATCTTCAACAAAAAATGAGTTTTTAAGAAAGGAGTTCAACTTTCAACCAAGTAGTTGACTTCCTAACAATAAAGGACGAATTTTGAATAAAAACTGTATCATTTATTTCAAAGCAAAAAGATTTTAATTTTAATTTCAACAAAGTTAAGTTCAACCAAAAAGACGAATTTTTAAGAAGACAGTTGAATCCTCAATAAAAGAAGATCAATTTCCAACCGAACAATTGCAGTCGTATCTTAAAAAGATAAATGTCGAATTTTCAACTCTGCTTGAAAATTAGTTTTTTTTTTTGGTTGGTAATGAATTTTTTTAGCTAAAAAATCTAGTTGAAAAATTAACTACTTTTTAAAAAATTCAACTTTTTCTTTTAATAAAAAACCAACGACTTGGATAAGGGTTGAACTACTTTCTTCAAATTTCTTTTTTATTATAGATTCATCTCTTCTTGTGGTAGAAATTTAATCTTCTTGATAAAAAATTTCATTTTCCAGGTTAAAAATGCATATGTTTTTTTTAAAGTAAACTTTTTTGTTTAAAATTTGTATTTTCGGGTTAAAAATTAACTGTTTTACAGAAGATTCGTCTTTCTGTTAAAAATTTAGAATTTTTTAGAATTTAAATAATTAAATTAAATTAAAATAAATAATTAAATAATTTAAATAATTAAAAAAATTAAATTTTGAGAATTTCTGTAGAAATTTAATCTTCTTGATAAAAAATTTCATTTTCCAGGTTAAAAATGCATCTGTTTTTTTAAAGTAAACTTTTTTGTTTAAAATTTATAGTTTCGGGTTAAAAATTAACTTTTTACAGAGGATTCGTCTTTCTGTTACAAATTTAATAATTTTAGTTAAAAATTTATTTGTATGGTAAAAATTATTTACTATTTTGTTAAAAATTGAACGACTTCATTGAAAATTTAAATGTTTTGCAGAAAATTCAAGTTTGTCGGTCAAAATTATTTTATTTACAAATAAAAATATTTGTTAAAAAATTATTTCCAAAAAGATTTTTAAAAATCTTTTCTGGTAAATATTGACTTATTTTGGTTTTGGATTTAACTATTTTGTTCAAAATTCTTCTTTTTGATTGAAATTTTAAGTATTTGTTGAAGATTATATTTTTTATTTAAAATTCATATTTTTAGGTTAAAGTGTAAATATTTTGTAGAAAAATTGTCCTTTTAAATGTAGAATCAACTATTTGGCTTGAAAATTTAACTATTTTATTTAAAACTTAATTATTTTGTACAAAAATTAATATTGGGTTTAAAATGAACTTTTTTTATCGAAATATTATCTGTTTTGTTTAAAAGACCAACTACTAACTTTTTTCTCAAGAATTAATGTTTTTAGGTTAAAACCTGTTAAAAATGTAAGTATTTTGTTGAAAATTCTAATCTTTGGTTCAAAATTTAACTATTTTGTTCCAGATTATTTTTTTTTTGTTTGTTAAAATATCAACTATTATATTTTTTGTAGAAAACACCACTTTTTAGGATTAGAATTTTATAACTCTTTTAAAAAATTCCTCATTTTGGTTTTAAAATTAAGCTACTTGGTGATAAATGCAAAAAAATAGTTAAAAATTAATCTTCTCTTGTTGAAAATTCAAACCATTTTTGGTTGAAATTTAATCATTTAAATTTTAAAATTTGACTATTTGGTTGAAGTTTTATATTTGCAGGTAGAAGATTCCACTATTTGGTTATTTTTTCAATTTTAATTTTTATTATTTTGGTTCAAATAAATTAAATTTTTTCATTTTGACAAATTGTTTTAATCTTTTTATAAAAAATTCTATGAATATCACAATTATTAAAATGCTTTTCTTTGAGATTAATTGGCCGGAAAAAAAAATTGGTAAAAAAAAATCAGGGGAAAGCTCTGAAATTACTGAAATCGTAAATATCTCTCGCATCAGATAGGAACATTTTTTATTTTTTATTAAAACAGTATAATTTATCTTAAAATTTATTTAGAAGGGTCATCTATTTTCACACGAACTTCCAGTGAAACTCGAAACCCTAAAGAAACCCTAAAGAAACGTAATTGCTCGATTAAGGCAATTTCGCTGAATTTCAAGCAGAAGAATTACACAGACCAAGAAAACTTTCAACACCCTAAAAGTTGTAAAAATCCCCTTGTTAAATTCACGCGAGGCTCAGTCGTGAATAAAAACGATAAGATCGAGAATTTCGACTACTTGTATTTTTTCACTGAGATTATCCAACCCCTCAAGCCTATCTGTAAGAAAATCACGACCAGACAAAGTTCCATCGGATGTAATAAATAAAAAAAGAAGTTGCTGTAAAAATAAAAGTAAAAAGTTATTGGTTAAGTTGTAAATCAATTTTTCAAGCCTGGAACTTTTTACCTCACTTTTCACCATTATTACTTTTCCGCTCCAGGAAGAAATTTGCATTTTATGTCAACTTTGACGAGATTTGCATTGTCGCTACTTTTTATTAGGGTCAGGTTTTATGTGTCATTTATTCGTAAAAAAAATTTCTCGGACATTGAAATTAAAAAGTTGAAGCTAATGAAGCTGAAAGAAAAGGTTTTTTTTTTATTTTTAGTATCTACTCAAAGCTTGAAAAAAATGCCTTGACAATTCCAAGTTTTTCTCAGATATGATTTTTCGCAAGTTTATTACAAATAGTGTTTTTTTTAGTTTCTAGAAATTTAATTAATATTACAAGATATTCTTAAATATTTTAGTACAATAGATTAAATAAGTATTGAACTTATGATAAAAACATAATAATAATTTTATTTTTATGAAAAATTTTTTGTTTAATTTAATTTTAACTTTATTTACTTATACTTAAAATTTAGTGCACATTTAAAAAATATAATGTGGGCACTATTTTTAATTCAATTTAAACCGTTTCAAATTCCTAACTTATTAAGATAAAATTTGGATTTTAAAAAAGATAGATGAATTTTAATGAAATAATTGAATTTTCAACCAAAAGGATTATTTTCTACCAAAAAGAGGATTTTTCAAAAAAATATATTTAATTTTCAACAGAAAAAGATCAATTTTTAAAAAATAGCGTACTTTCGAACTAAAAAATATCATTTTTAAATAAAAAATACAATAGTGAAATTTTCAGTTAAAAAATGACTTTTCGAACGAAAAAAAAACAGATTTATTTTTCAAACCAATTTAATTTAACTTTTAAACACGTTTTCAACCAAAAACATAAATGTTCAACTGAAATGATGAATATTTAAATGCAATACTTGAATTTTGAAGCAGAAAAAAAATAATTTTTTAAAAAGACTAATAATTTTCAAAGAGGAAGATTAATTGTTTACTAAGTATGACAATTTTTCAAAAAAATATGTGAATTTTTACCAAAACGTTGAATTTTTAACTAAAAAATAACAGTTTTGAACCAAATCGTTAAATTTCCAAATAAAATAATGAATTTCGAACAAAAATGATTCATCTTTATCTGGGATAAATGCAATTTAAACAAAAAGATAACTTTTTGAAAAAAATTGTTTAATTTGAACCAAGTAGTCTTTAAAAAATCAATTATCTGCTACAAACACCATTTTTCAACCAAACTTTAATTTTAAGCTAAGAAAGATCTATTTTTAACCAAAAAAAAATAAAAATAAATTTAAAAACATAAATTTTAAAACAAACCTTAAATAGTTAAATATTCAGTTAAAAAATTCATTTGAAACTAAAGCGATGAATTCAAAACTAAAATTATAAATCTTCAACTGGAATATTTAAAATTTAAACCAAAAACATGAATATTGAAGCTGAAAGGAAAGATTTTTTTATTTTTATTATCTACTCAAAGCTTGAAAAAAATGTCCAGACAATTCCAGGTTCTTCCCAGATATGATTTTTCGCAAGTTTATTACAAATATTTTTTTTTAGATTCTAGAAATTTATTTAATATTACAGGATATTCTTAAATATTTTAGTACAATAGAATAAATAAATATTGATCTAATGATAAAAACATAATTAATTATTTCTTGAATTTGTCTCTAAAGTTCGTGAATTTTATATAAATTTAAACACATTTTTATTTTATTTACTTATACTTAAAATTTTAACCTAATAGTTTAATTTTTAATCAAAAGGATTATTTTCTACCAAAAAGAGGTTTTTTCAAAAAAATATATATTTAAAAAAATAGAGATCAGTTTTAAATCAAAAATAGAATAGTTAAATTTTCAGGTAAAAAAAATGATTTTACCAATTAAAAAAACAGATTTATTTTTAAAACCAATTTAGTTTAACTTTTAACCAAGTTTTTAACCATAAAGATGAATTTTTAGCTAAAATGATGAATATTTAAATGCAATACTTGAATTTTAAAGCAAAAAAAAATGAATTTTTTAACAAGACGAATAATTTTAAAAAAGGAGGATTAATTATATACCAAGTATGACAATTTTTCAAAAAAATATATGAACTTTTAACTAAAAAATACCAATTTTGAACCGGTTAGTTAAATTTCCAAATAAAATAATGAATTTTGAATAAAAATGATTAATCTTTATCTGATATAGGTGCAATTTCAACAAAAAGATGAATTTTTAAGAAAATAGTTTAATTTGAATTTAGTAGTATTTAAAAAATCAATTTTCTACCAGAACACCATTTTTCAACAAAATACATGAATTTTTAACGAAATTGTCGCATTGTCAAATACAAAACAACAAATTTTTAACCAAACAGTTGAATTTTAAGATAAAAAGGATCTAGTTTTAACTAAAAACAAATAAAAAGAAAT
>JAAAKG020159627.1:0-29550 GCA_010014905.2 Druon quercuslanigerum | reverse complement strand
CCTATTCAGTTTTTTGAAAAAAGGTTTTCACAGGAAACTACCTTATAGTTTTCTGAACAACTTCTCCACAGAAAGTTCATATTTGCTCAAAATTCGTTTGATAAACGAAGCGATCAAAGATTATAAGGAATTAAATTCGGAATAGCCTTGAAAACAATTTGTAATTTTTTTTATAAATAATGCTATACACTTCTTGCTCATATCATCGTTCTAAGGATGCTTTGGAGAGTACTGTCTCTAAACTTCATTACAATATTCCAAAAACTGTAGATGTGACGACGAGCGAGAGACCAAAAATTAATTACAAATCGTCTTCAGAAAAAAATATCACTATCATGGTTATCTCGAAAACTATAATAGATTAAACTTTTTTGCCATAGGAAAAAAGATGCGACATTTAATTTCCTATAAGAATGCATTCTTCAAAAATCAAATTTTCAAATTTCGATTTTTAGTTGCCAGGGGCCAACCTCCTTCCAACTTTAACGAGTTATGTCCTGTTCTGGAATCGGAGCGCTCAATTAAACTAAATATAATAATATTTTTAAAACAATATTCCAAATTATTCAGTTAATCGAAATTTAAAAGATGATATTAGAGTGGCCCTTGAATATTGCCATTCTTTATTTTCAAAATTCTTCTTCTCCTTTTCACGGTATTCGTTTCATCTGCAAGATAAATAATTGCTTACGAATTTAAGTCAAATCTGATAATATTTACCTATCTGGCACACTTTCAAAAATATAAAAATCAATAAGCAATGGTTTGACAAGATTTCTAAAACTCAATATAAATTCCCTTTAAATTGCGGCCTAAATTTGACTGCATCGCATACTACAAAGACTGCATAATTCCTAGTCTCCAATGCTAACAGCTTTTCAAAAATGTAAATAAAAAATTTGCATACTTGCTTTTACTCAGATCTGATGTAGACTGGAACAGTTAACTTATCGGTCAGAGACTTTATAAGTGAGTTTACAACCTTACTTAGGTTTAAGAGTAATTTATTTTACATATAAATCGTGTATTAAATATCCCCATCGATAAGGACAACGTTTTGACCACTAGACCTCTAGAGAATCTAATTTCACTTAAATCGTACTCTTTTTTTAAAATCTTTCTAGCTCATTTTTTTATTTTTAGTTTATTACCTCACCGGCGCTTACGTTTATTGGACACCTACTGGTTACGTGATTGAAGGAATCTGCCCCATCTCGGTGAAGCAGCGTGTGCCGGTTTATGTCTGGTCGTTATTTCCGATGATGATCAAAATAAATTGCCTTGTTAATTTTTATGCAAAAAAAGAAATTGTTCATTTGCTTTGAAAATATTGTTATCTTTGATAAAGAAAAGGCACTTTAACTGATAGTAATAAGTACCGAGCGTATTAGCAACAAACTTTCTACATGAGATTGACTGGAATCGTAAAACTATTAAATTTACGGTAATTCAATTTCATTTCGTACTGGTTGTTGAAGAATGCATAAAAGAGTATTATTTACAAACAGATTGCACATCGGATCTTCCTCCATAATTTATTCTAAATTTTGATGGCCGTGTAGCGGTTCGGAAGATATTGAGTATAAAAAGAGAAATATTTACTGCCAGAGTCTTCATAAATCGCACGCCCAATTCTAAGGGAAAAAGGACCCTTGGGCTCTAAAGTTTCATGTTTACATGCGTCTTATTGCTCGGAGCAAAGGACTTTCGCCGTAATTTTTTTTATAGATTTAAAATAAAGAATAATAAATTTTGCTTCAAGTGTCGACCATACCAGAATAGTAAAGATGGTTAAACAAGTTGTATTACAGAAATTTTGAAGCGCTATTCTTTATTATATTTGCGAAATAACCTTACAAAATTAGTTGGAATCCAGATTTTTTTTAGTACTGATTTCAGCACTCTACACATAAAGAAAAATCCCAACGATTGGGCCCATCCCAGACCCAAAATGTCCGAAAATGGCCCATAATGGCCCTAAATATACATTTTCGCGCTTTCTATTTGGCGATTGACTTAAGAAATGTATAATCATTAAAACATGATTATTTACATTATTTTACTCAAATACCTACTATTGTTATTTTAAAAAATTTAATCACAACACTCTGTACTTTTAGTTTGAAGTTTCTCTAGGCTTCTAATTTGCAGCTGTCACAAATGTAATAATATTTTCCAGCGATAAGAGATGAGCTGATTAAAATCTCCAACAATTAGATCTTTTCTTGACTGAAAATAATCCAAAATGTTAAAAAATGCTGTGAAATAACCCAAAATGCAAATTAGTCAGTATTATGGTGTATTTTATTTGTCAATTGAGTGACTTAATAAACAATCAATTAATTCTATTATCGTTATCGTTATCGTTGTCGTTTGCATTGAGAATATAAAACTGAGTTTTTTGTATTATTATTAAAATATTATTTGGTGCATATTTCAATAAAATAATAAAACAATAAATATATACCATTTTGGGCCAGTTTGGGACATTTTGGGTTTATGGTGAGCCCAATTATCGGGATTTTACTTTATACATCTTTCATCAATGCTAAGAATCATCATATTATTATTTCGACCCTGAAATTATAAAATAATTCGAAAATTAGACGGCGTGTAGAGTGCTGAAATCAGTACTAAAAAAATTCTGGATTCCAGCTAATTTTATAAGGTTATTTTGCAAATAATAAAAAAACTAGCAATGCTCTCTTACAATACAATTTATTAAAAAAATGTTCTGCTAAGAACGATTAAGATCGGTTGAAAATTGAAGAGTAGGCAGAATTTTCGAAAAAAGTTGATTTTTTTTCCTACTGTCGGCTGTGGCTGCGGGTATCGAAATTTCAATACGGTTAGCCGGATTTTCTGGACAAAAATAGACTTTCCCGATAATAAAAAAATTTCAAAATGAAATTATAGACATTATAAAATATCCGAATCTATAAAACTGACGGTAGAGGAAAATTCGCGAACTATACAAAATTTCAAAATCTAATTAATTAAAACAATTTTCAATAAAAAAATACAAAAACAAAATCACGAATTTTAAATTTTAGGGAATTTTTTAATTTCCGGGATGTTTTACTTCCAGTATTTTCATTTCAGGGAATTTTACAACCGTCCGTCTTCGAAGAGGGACACTAGGATTAACTGTTCTTGAAAACTTCTTAAGAAATTGTTATGAAACAATTCAAATTTTCGAAGATTTTTCAAATTATAAATAATCCTCGAATAATTATAAATTAAAAAATGTTTTTGTGTTCATTTCATAGGTCTTTCTACATTTATTTAATTATCAATGTTATTGTTTCATGAGTTTTTAATAATTTAATAACAAATTTAAGGACGAAATTTTTTTAAAATTTTGTTTATGTAGTTAGACGCAGAATTTTATCATCTTTAAGGCTATTTCAAATAAAAAATATTACTTATTTCCATAAAAACCAGTCGTTTTTTTTAAGTTATAATTTATATGCAATAAGTTGTACTATTATAACTTTTGAGAATACAAAAATGAATTTTAAATTACAATCTTAATAATTTGGGTGCCTTTGAACTATGATTAAAAAGTACTGGATTACATCAGGACTTTTTTTTCTTTCTGACCAATTAAAGTTTGTATTATATTAACTAGAAATTTTATTAGACTATCATAATCTATATATATTATCAAATAAAAAAAATTTGTTTTAATCTAAATTTTCATTCAACTGAACCTATGCTATCAGCGGATATTATCTACATGCCTATTCTTTGACATATTGCTGAAGTGTCCTAACTTTTAGAATATTAACATAAAAAATTAACACAAAATGTTAATTTTATGATAAAATATTGCAAAAAACTTTAAATTTCGTCGTTTAAAAAAAATAGAGTCAAAAAACCTTACATAAAGTTTCTTTTAAGAACATCAAACAAATTCTTTACAAAATCTAAGGTATCTTAATATCATTGAAATATATTTTTCCCTTCCTATACCATCTTGAAATATCAAACGCTAAAGATTTTTGTACCGCGAAAGAAAAAGCAATACTTGAGTTTTTAATTTTTTCGTGCCATGAAAACTCAAAAGAAATCAATTCTTAAAGAGTAAAAAAAAAGTTTAAGATAATTAACTTTTTCTGCTGGTAAGCTAGATCCAATGGAAAGTTGTTGGGTCTTCAAATAAAAAGAAGTGTGCCCCTTTCAGTTCCTTTTTTGATTATATCTGCGTAGTGAAAACAGAAGAATTATATTTTTTTCGACACGCCCCAAATTGAACATCAATTCAAGAACATGTCTCTCACGGTGGGTTCGAACAAATTTTAATCCAACTGACGTCCATCCATAATGTTTTCTGATGACAATAGAAATATTTTCCAACGAAAAAGAAAAATCCACCATGTAGTACTTTTTTACGTTAATTTTTCCATTTTTTTTAGCAAAAATGAAAAAAAAATCGAATTTTGATCTATTGTTAATATATTATTAAACTAACTATATAGCAGCAATATGTTACCAATTTTTATTTCATTGTTTAATTTTTTTTGACTATTATGAAAATATAGTACTATATTAAACAATTTTTTTAAATGATAAAAAAAATACTCACAATATAAGTATGTTTTATTAATAAGCGTAATTTAAAAATATTATACAGTTATAAACCCTCGTAAATAAATTTAAACGTGTTTACTATTGTACTCTAAATTAATTAATATATAAAATTAATTTAGCTAAATTAAGTATACTTATATTTAGTTTAATTAAACGTGATTAAACTAAACATATGCACATTTAGTAATGTTATAATATGTTTTTTTTATGAAATTTATTAATAAAACATACTTATATTATGATTATTTTTCTTTATAATTTTTTAAAGATTGTTAAATATATTACTACATTTTCATAATAGTCAATAAAAAATTAAACAATAGAATGAAAAATTGTAACACATTACTATTCTCATTAGAAAACATATCCCAATAAAAGATTAAATTTTTTTAAACCCACCGTGCTCTATTGCATGTTACATGTTACCGTGCTCTATACATTGTTCCTGCGGCAATTTCATATCAAAACCTAAGTCAAATCTAGAAGTCAGATTTCATCGTTATTATAATTTTATAGTGTAAATTATTTTTTTAAATCGGTTTTCGTATTTATTAGGTGTAAAAATAGTGAAAGTGCGTGTTTTCATGGCTAAATATTGTTGTGCTTGAGCAATTTGAGCATGCTTTTGGATGAAAAAGTCTTATGCAGGACAGAAGCGATGCTATGTACCGACGAAACTATCAATTTGTTTGTACTAATTTTTAACGGCTCTCCTTGATAAAGTCCTTAAAGTCGTCGCTCAATTTTCTGCCTCGCACCTCTCCATTTGACAACGAGTATCTCGTTACATCAAACTTTGCCACTTCTCCATTTCCCTTATCCTTCACGAACACTTTTCCTTTCCGATTAAAGTTCCGTTTCCACTCGCGCTTGTGCTTCTCTTAACTTCAAAAGCAGTTCTCTACGTGGAAGCTTTAGCCATATAACCATAAATTGACAATACACGTGAACACTTATCGCAGTGCCAGCAAGTGGGATGTGTAAAAAATACACCTCTTTTTTCCATAAAAGACAACATTTAAAAAGAGGGAGATAAAAGAGGAAAATGACACTGAAGCTAATAATAAAGTTCCTTTATTCTTGTTTCACTCTCAATCAGTTTTAAAGGTTCTTACTAACGTTTTCGAAAATCATTAGTATATAAATTACAGCAATTTACTGTCGTACTTTTGAAGAAAGGCTCGTCTACACTTTCGATGAAAAATGAGTTTTAAAAATATTTTTACATGCATAATGTTTGGCTGGTTCACTTGAGTCCGTAGCATTTCGGTTAAAACCCTTTTCTATTATGGTTTTATTTTAAAATCCCGGTAAAAGAGTTTTATACACGGACGACCGTCGCTATGAAAGTATCATTTGCTATCTGTCCAAAAAATATAGGCACATCTATTTTTGTATAGATTTTCATGAAAATCTCAGCAAAAAATTCTAAAAATATGATACAATATCTGTCTTGCAGGTGAAGGTTTTGACAATACTGATGCAGAGTTATTAGCGATTCTCAGGTTATCAGCGATTACTTCCTAGCGAATGAAAGGTGAAAAAGTGCCATAATTATATGATAATTTCCGAGTACTCAACTTTGAATAGATCTAAGTCACTGAAAATAAATTATTAAAATTATTTAAGAATATATATGGTTTCTTTGATCTTTTATGTGCACAATGGTGAAATTTAGAGTCAAAAATAATCATTCGTTAATATGTTATTAACAAAAACGTAGGGCGTTGTCATCTTCGATAATAAGGAACGTTCAGATATGATTCTTGAAGCAAATGATACATGTTTGGCTTTTGATAGTGTTATACGTCTTTTCAATATGCAAAAAGTTTCACTTGAATGCTTAAAAAAATATTTTCTTCTTGGAAAAATACCTACAACACTGTCAGACGCCAAAAATGTGTAATTTGCTTCAAGCTCTGTATGTTCCTTAGTTTCGAAGATGACACCTCCCTACGTTTTTGTTAACAACTTATTAACAAATGATTATTTTTGACTCTAAATTTCACCATTGTACACATAAAGGATAAAAAACCACATATTTTTTAAAATAATTTTCATAATTTATTTTCAGTGACTTAGAGCCATTTAAAGTTGAGTATTCGGAAATGATCAAATGATTATGGCACTTCTTCACCTTTCATTCGCTAGGAAGTAATCGCTAATAAGCTGAGAATTTTTGTGCTTTGTATCAGTATTGCCAAAACCTTCCCACGAAATACACATATTGTCTTATATTTTTAGAATTTTTTCTGCTGAGATTTTCATGAAAATCTGTACAAAAAGAGATGAGCCTATATTTTTTGGACAGATAGTAGGTGCTTTAGCATGAGTGCATATACTGCCAGACGACTGCACTTCACAGGGCATGGAACCTGTGAAAATTTTCTTTCGATAATGTGGGCTAGGCATAACTGTATGAACTTAATCACAAAAAGTGATAACTCACGGCTGCATATGACTTTATAAGAAGTACTCGAATTTTCCTGAAAATTTGGCCAGGGGAGAGAAAAACTGCAGAAAACTATATCCCGAATTCGGCCGGTTTCAAAAACATTGAATGCACAAGATCATCATCGGCGTCAAACCTCTCGTTTAAAATTAGCTAAAACGCAGTGAATACACAACCTGGTCGTACGTCACAGATGTTCACCCATCCGAGTGATATCCGCGCTGGAAATGGCTTAACACCCGGATTCTTTCCGAGACGAAATTCTGGACACACAGCTAATGCCCATGCCGTCGGTTTGAATTAACCTATCTATGTCAGAAACTAGGATGTAAGCGACGTAGTATGCTGCGTCATTTCCGACACACAGTGCGATAAAATTACGAAAAAATGTTCAAAATACGAGTCCAGCTACAATTTTTAATCGACTTTAATTTTTCTTTTTCATTAAAGCGAAATAAATTTTGAAGGCATGTATTTAAGCCAATTTATAAAAAATTGCTCTTATTTACTTTATTTATGCATAAAGTTTAAGACAATTCTAAAATTTAAGATATTTTTGGCTTAATAGCATGTAAACACTTGATTAGATTATTATAATTATTAGTAGTTCAAGAGAGAAACAGACTTAAAAGCTGATAAAATGATAAATTACACTCCGTCTAAGTACGAAGACTCATATCCGGGTATAACTGAGCCAAGCGCTGGTTTAACTTCGGTGTTCAAACGAGAAGCTTTAAACATTCGCATATGTCCAAGAGGACAATTAATTCTAAATAATTAATATTAGTATGAAATCGATAAATAAACACTCGCAAGTCATAACTCGATAGTATATTATTAACAAACAATTTGTATTAACAATTGAATTTTTATGAACAATAGCAGGTGATTTTAAAAATAATTTTAATATGTTTGATGTAGCTTTTTTAAACGTGTTTTGTTTGACTTGGCAGTGATTCTTCAGTAGATTATATTGCCATTTTATGACAAATGTGATTGTTTTTAGTAAATGTTCTAAACAAATGAAAAGTCTGAGCAATATTTGAATGTTTGCACTTTATTTTTTTCAAAACGTGTTTTCTTTGACTTCCAGTTATGCTTTAGTAAACTACATTGTTATATCATAACCCTGATTGTTATCAACAAGTTTTATAAACAAATCCGAAAACCAAGCATTACTTCGTAAAACACTCATTTGTTGGTTAAAAATTAGAAAGCCCAAGAAATCACGTGTATCAAAAACTACCTGGTACTCTTTAAAATTGCTTAAATTGTGAATTTATTCTAAAGTTTGTTAATAACAATCACATGTATAAAATGAAAATATAGTTTATAAAGCATAAGTGGCAAGTCAAGCAAAACCTAGTTTGGAAAAAGTACCTTAAACATAAAAAATTGCTCAAATGGGTATTTCTCTATTAAATTTGTTTATAACAATCAAATTGGTCATGAAATGGCAATATAATTTACTAAAGTATCACTAGTTAACCAAACATATTAGGGGAGACCACCAAGCAGTAGATAATCCTTAATTATAAGCACAAAAATAAATAAAATAATAAATTATAATTTTAATATATTAAAAAACATCGTGTTTTAATTATTATTTACAATAAATTTATAGTTGGTTTATAACAATTGCAAATTTCGCATGAAATGACAATCAAGCTGACTAAAGCATCACTGCCAATTCGAACAAAGTATGTTAAAAAAAATACCTCAAACTCGCACAAATTGCACAAACTGCGCATTTGTTTATATAATTTGTTTATAACAATGAAAAATATAATTTTTTTAATGTCTGTATATCCCTACTGAAAAATCTGACATCGGAAGCTGCGCCGGAAACGATGTAGGAAATGACATCGGAAACGACGCCGGAAATGACAATGTAGCCGACGTCGGAAACAAAATCGGAACCGACGTCGTTTCTGGTGCAGTTTCCAATGACGTTTCTTTTATCAGATTTTTCGAAAGGGATCATTTTAAATTAGATTCAAAATTAAAATACATTCATAAGTATCCAAGACCATTCAAAAATCACCTACCATTGTTTATAAGAATTCAGTTGTAAATAAAAAATTATTCGTTCATAATATTTTATTGTTCGCAAACGTTTATTTAGTAATAAAATACTTACATCAATAATTTTCAGTTGTTTATATCACGGTTATGAAATGGCAATACAGTTTACTAAAGCATAACTGGTAAGTCGAACCAAACACGTTAAAAAAAGTACCTCAAACACTCATAAATGTTTCAAACTGTTCATTAAATCATAAAATTTATGCAAAGCAATCAAGTTCTTCATAAAATGACAAACTTGTAATTTTTTTATCAAATATTGAATTGGATTGAAAATGAAAATAACTATCCAAAACCATTCAAAAATCACCTCCCATTGTTTATAACAATGCAATTGTTCATAAAAAATTCGTTTGTGAACGTTCATTTATTGATTACACACTACAATCAATCATTCTGAATTAATTACGTGTTATTTTGCAATTATTACAATTTATTTTAACAATAGAGAAATTTCATTTAAAAATAAGCCTCAAGAGATCACTCAAAAATTTATTTAGTATTAATTTGAAAATAAGATTTTTAAATCGATTCAGAATTGTGTTTGGAATCGCATGTTGAACAATTTTTTAGTAATTTTTGCCCACTGTGCTACGTACAAAACGACGTAGGATTCGGCGCCGTGCACTATATCTGTTCTTTTCGAAGTGATTTCCTACGTCGCAGAATGGACGGTTTTGTTTAAAATCGTAGGATAAATTGAGAAGGAATCCTCGTTAAATATAGGGAAAATATAGAAAAAGTGTGAGAAAAATGTTTCACCTTGACAATCTATGTTGAGCAATACAGTAAAGAGCCAATTCTGCAGAAAACTATTTTGATAATGTTTATGTTTATGAATTTCATGATTATCTTCACAAAGTTATAGGAATTTTTAGGTCAAGACAAAGGTCCTTTTAAATAAAAGGTCTTTTTAAAAATAAAAACAACTATTGATGCAAAATTTTTTCTTTAAGTCATGACATTGAAAACCAAGTCTAGAACCACGCTGGAAAAGACGTCGCAATCCACGTCGGTAACCACGTTGCTATATTACATAGTTTACTATCCCACTTTTCAACGTAGTTTACGACTTTTTTGATCCTTCGTCGTTTCCTAACCATTTTACGACATCCGAATTTTCAAGAGGTTCCGGAAGAAAAAACCTATCTACATAAATAATTGCTTTGTAAAATGTAAAATTAGTGTTTCTGCAATATCCCCGCTAAACATCAAATGTAGATAGATACTTTCTTTAAAAGTACGGCATTATGCTTCGACTTAAAAAGAATAGGCAACAAAATGTTTTGAATTTTATTTTATTTCCTGGTTTTTTGAGCTCTGGTAGTGTTCTAGATTTGAAATTATATGTATAATGTATTTAATTTTGCGTAAGGATTTGAAATTATCTTTTTTTAGGTTTCTGTGTTGCAATATTGATACCTTATTGTGCGATAAATGTAAAAATAGAGAGTGAAGTAGATGGAGAGACAAATAGACAAATAGAACGATCGAGAAAGACACAATAGGCATCTAGTAGAAAGTATGCAGAGAAAGAGATAGATTGGGATTGTTATTACAATATGAATAATAGTCAAATATTTGTTTAATAAAAATTGAGTATACGTGTGTGCAGATTGCAATCAGTTGAAAAAAAGACTTACCGGCAGGTCGTGAAGGGAAGGCGTCACCACCAAATCTGAATGGGCTCGATCTCCTTTTCGCTGAAAATAAAAAATATCTTTTAATGAAGAAAATATTTGGGGTCGTTCAAAAACTACGTCACACTTTCAGGAGGTTCGAGTGACGCATAATGTGACATCACCTACGGAAAATACAAATGTGTATAAATTTTTTTTAAATTTTGAAAAAAAGGAAAACCAGTGATCTTACATTACAAGTAAAGTATCTAAATACAAACTGCCAACTCTTTCCTCTATTCCCCTCTTTGCAACTTTTTTCAGAAGAATTACTCTGTTTTCTGCTGGTTTCAAGAAACTTCTTTTTTCGATTAAATGCGAACCGAATTAATAGGACCCAATAAGAAAATCCAAATATTTTTCGTTTAGACTTATATATGTCTTTCTAATTAAAAAGTCTACGATTATATTTCTGGTTCAGAATTCATCCCTTTCGGTAAAAAAATCGATTATTTGATTGAAGATTGAACTATTTTCTTCAAATTTCTTTTTTCCATTAAAAAATTTAACTAATCCGTTTTTGGCTCGAAATTGATAGTTTTTAGTTGAAAATTCAACTATTAAATTTTTCATTGAAAATTTATCTTTCTTGGTTGAAAATTAATTTCTGTAACTGAAACTTTAAATATTCTATTATGGTAAAAATTGATTCTCTTTAAAGTTAAGCTACTTTTTTAAAATCTTAAAAATGGTTTTGTTAGTTGAAGATTGGTTGAAAATTTAAATGTATGGTTAAAAATAAATTTTTTTAATTGGAAATTTCACGAGTCCATTCATTTTTTTAAAGTTATGGTTTTTAATTAGAAATTCAAAAATGCCGTGGAAAATTGATGTATTTTGTTGTCAATTTATCTTTTTTGGTACAAAGATAATCTTCTTGATTGAAAACCAAACTGCCTGGTTTGTTTAGAAACTTAATTATTTGTTTCACCTGCTTTGTTAAAAATTTGCCTTTTGGGTTAAATATTCTACAATTTTCCTACAAAATTCGACTTTTCAGTTTATAATGAACTTTTTGGTAAAAAATTAAAATTTTCAAATTCAACTGTTTTCAAGATAACTCGTCTTTTTGGTTTAAAACTTTATCTCTTTTGGTACACATTTTATCTTTATTTTTGTTAAACATTGCTTGGTTAACAATTAATTTATTTTTATTTGAGGATTAAACAGTTTTGTTGAAATTTTGTCTTTTTTGTCTGCATTATACTCTTTCGATTAAAAATTTTTTTTGGTTGATATATTAAACATTGAATTTATGTTAAGAATCCATCCCTGTGGTTAAATTCGACTGTTTTTCTAATTTGAAATAAAAATATTTTTGTGATTGAAATATCAACTATTATATTTTTTTTTGCGAATGACTTTTCTTATTGATTATACAGCTACTTAGTTATAATTTGAATTTCTTCGTTTACTTTTTTAACAGTTATCATTTTATTTTAAAATCAAACTTAATTGCTTAAAATTCAATTATTTAGTTAAAAATTAAAATGTTTTGTTGAACCTTTATATTTTTAATAATAGATTTAATACTTTCACGATGATTCATTCTGATAAAGGAGATATTTCGGGTTTCGATCGTGTACAAAGCTACGAATTTGGCCGACGTTTCGTGAACATTGCAGTTCACTTCTTCAGAGCTGACCTGAAACTGAGGTATCAGGTTATGCTGTTCTTATGTATACTCTTTACGATGCCTGTGATTGGCCAGAGCGCCCCACCATGGACACAGGACGCACCTGATTGGCTAATCAAGTCTTATTTAAAAAATCCGGGAACGTAAAATATTTTTCCAAGAAAACATAGAAAAGCAATCGAAATCTTAAAGCACCCTAATAAAATCAATAGGGACTACGGTTATAATACCAATCCGATTTGGCTTTCCGTCCTCCCGGATTCTTTAAATAAGACTTGATTGACCAATCAGGTGCGTCCTGTCTCCATGGTGAAGCGCTCTGGTAAATCACAGGCATCGTAAAGAGTATACATAAGAAGAACATAACCTGATACCTCAGTTTCATGTCAGCCCTAAAGAAGTGAACTGCAATGTTCATGAAACTTCGGCAAAATTCGTAGTTTTGTACACGATCGAAACCCGAAATATCTCCTTTATCTTTATATTTTTGTTAAAAAATGCAACTATTTGTTTGAAAATGAACTTTCTTTGTTGAAACTAATTCCTTTTTTTAAAGTTTAACTTTAAAAGATCTACTTTAAAGATTTCATTACGAAAGTTTGAATATTTTGTGGAAAGTTAATCCCTGTTGCTTGAAAGTTCAACCATTTGTTTATAAATGCAACTACTTGTTTGACTAGACAAAACTTTTTCATTGAAAATGCAATATATTTCAACTTGAAATTAACCATAAAAAATCAAAGACAAAAATTTGTCTTAAGACGGGGATTGGTATTCATTTTTGTGGAATCACCCTGGAGGGTTTGAGCCTTGTCTTATAATCTGTGACGAAACCATAGAGGATTAGCAAAAGTGTTTACAATAGCCTGATATAGTTTCTTAAACAGCCCCTTTCCGAACGAGTTAGCGGAAAATTTTTAAAATGGGTTCTAAAAAATTGACTCACTCTATTAATCACTGCAAGACGCGGCCTGTAGACTAAGTCGTCAAAGACTGCTCGGTCTTTGCCTTCAATAAGCTCCCTGAGCTCTATAAGTAATGTAAGCTTTTCGTTGGTATTTAGAAGATCCGCGAGACTTGAGACAAGTTCCTCAACTGTTATCCTTCGTGTTCTGTAATCAGCGAGAAGTTGTGAGAGAGCTGCTCTTTCACTCCTGGCAAGAACTACCCTCGCTTTCTCCTCCACCATTGCTGCAGTGGCTGCCGATATAGAGTGGATGCCTCGATGTCTCCATTCGTTAGTGCTATTCCTGAAAATTACAAAAACTTTCCATTTCCCTTGATTCTGATTAAGAATTTACTGATAATTAACTTATAGAAACTTTTGCTTATTTTAATCTGAATTGATGAAGCCAGGCGGGTTGATAAAGTTTCTCGAATCTTCCACTTAAAATGAGAGAAATGTCTTTTCGAGACAACAACAACCCTCTTAGATTAAAGTTTAAGACGATTTCCTTTTGCTTCAAAATAATCCTTTTGGAACAAACTTTACGTGATCTTGTGATAAATCTCGCACTTTTCACGGTATTGATTCTGTTTGCATCAAAGGGTATTCAAAACAAGACGATATTTTTGTTTTTAGCAAAAAAAAAATGTTTGAGGGTCTGTGTATTTCTGTTGGACAAGCTAAAATTTATCACTATTTTTATCTATAGCAACATTAACCATCATCTTGGTCAATAAAATGCATTCGTTATTCATTATTATTGCCTTCAATACGAAACTGCATTCTTTACGTTTTTTAGTTATCATCAGTTAATAAATACTATTTCTAAAATTCCCTTACGCAGGACTAGGAGGTCGATGATTTGCAGAACTCTCCAATAGCAATGAATCGTGATCCGGATACCTAGATACAGGAACGACCATCGGCGTACTCGTCGTGCAGGAATGAGGAACTTTGCCAACATCACGAATCAAAAGGGACATCCTCTTGTTTGTTTTCAAGATCTGGACGGCTTCATCGTGAGTTGCTTCCTCAAAGCTTTGTCCGTTAACTTCAATAATTTGGTCTCCAACCTAAGACACAACATTAATTGATCTCCAACCATATTCACACTCTATTACTATTAGAAAAAAAAGAAATAGGAGTTTCTATATTCTTTAGAGATTTCCATTGATCATTATTTAAAAATTATAAACAATAAGATAAAAAAGTAGTGAAAGTAGGTTCCATGAACCTACGAAGACGGGTTTCGTAGCCTATTAAGCCGCCAAACTTGCTCTCTCCTACTTCCACCGATCACCCTTACTCATCCATACTCGCCCTCCCTACATTATGCCGCCATACTGCTCTCTACTTCCCCTCGAATACTTCACTACACTTCCCTACTTCTCATATTACCCACTCCCCCACCCTATTTTCTACTGCCCCTCCCAGACTTCACTTCCCCATACTTCCCTGCTTATCTCAGCACCTTCCTTACTTCCCCTTTTCATCCTCCTCATTTCATACGTTCAATACTTTCCCTGCCCTACATAACGTCTCCTCCCCTAAACTACTTTCGCTTTCACTCTTTACTTTCTCTCCCCTGCGTCACTTTTCTTATTCTCGCCCTCTCTCTTCCTCAGCTCCTTCCGACTTCCCACACTTCGCCTGTGATATCACCCCCGCCTACACCAATTCATTACTTAGCGTTCCCTAAGGAACGCCCCTGCCCTCCTAAACCTTCCCTGATCACTCGTTATTTTTCCTCTCATACTCCATAACCCTCGTAACTTTAAATCTCATCTCTCTCCCCGCTTCTTCCCTAAGTTATCACCGTTATCTCAAATCATTTCGAAAATCCTTTCCCAACTTTCCGTCCCCTACTTCACTCTCCTCACCTATTTGCCATCATATCTTATCCCGTCCCTTGCCCTTACTTATTTTTTCTTCGCTCTCCTTACCATCACACCCAATTACTATTTTCCTCCATTATATGATTTCCCTACTTCACTTACATCTCCTACTTCTCAAATTTTATCATTCCCGTCTCCACATATTTCCTACTTCCTCCACTCTCTCATCATCCCATCTCATCTTATTTGGATCCTCTCTTCTACTTCGATTCGCTCAAATACTTCAAATCTGATGTTATCTCCTTCTCCGACCTGTTCATTAATTCCTCTCTTCATTCCTCGCCACCAAACTTATTTACTCTCCCCTACTTCCCAGATTATATCATTCCCCTTTAGCCTATTTTCTACTCTCTTTACTTACTATCTAATCTTATTCCCATCCCTTCTCCTACTTCACTTCCTGATATACTTCACTTTCCTCCTCTACTGATCTCATCTCATTTCCTTTTCCTACTCTTACTCTTGTATACTTTTTCTTCTAATCTTACCATCCCATTAATTCCCTACAACCCTCGTACATCATTTTCCCTCCTTTATCTTCCTCAGTAACGTCTCATAGCATATTTTTTTCCTTTGTCTCCCGATTAATTATCTATTACCCTTCCACTACTTCACCCCCATCTCCTACTTCCCCTCTTATCTGGTTTCACACCCTTACCCCAATTCTTTACTTCCTCTCTCACTTGCTCAGCATAGCATACATTTCCTGTTTCTCTTCCCCGCCCATACTTCCTCTGTTTATTTTTCTTTCGCTACTTCCTATCTTATCTCCACTAGCCTCCGTCGACGTCCCTTTTCTGTATCCTCTCTCATACCCTCAGCGCTTATTTTCTACTTTCCTTCCTTTACTTTTATTTCCTATCCTAGCTCCCCACCCATACTTCCCGTCTCATACTTCATTTCCTCCCATATATTCTCTCATATATTATCTTACTTTTTGTCTTTACCTCGTCCCTTCCCATCTTCCTCTCCCCCTCACATTTCCTCTTTTCTCCCTCCCCTACATCACCTTCACAATTTTCTCTCACCTACTTTTTAAAAATGTACTTGAAAAAGATTTTTGGAAAAATGTACAATCCACATACAGACACCAGGCCGAAACTATAAAGGTTTCTGCCCGGGGCTACGAAACCCTGAAAGTATAAATAATTTTTAAGAAAAGAATAATGTATAATTCCTAGAGAAGTGAAGAACTTTAGAACTTTAAGGAATTTTTCTTTCAGAAAATGTACGACACATTTGTCTCAATTCTTGGCTTCCTTTTCTCTAAGTTAAGGAACTAAAGTCGATGAATCATAAAGAAGAAAGCGAGCACGAGAAGGTTTACTGGTGTTTTTTGGATGACAGATTGCTCAGAAAATGGAACAATTGTTTACAATTTGCATTTTTCATTTACACTCACCAAAAGACCAGCACGATCAGCAACACTCTCTTTGTCGACCCCGGTGACATAAATACCCAAACCGTACTCCAGACCACCTCTGATCATGAGCCCCAAGGACTGACCCGGTTCTATGCAAAGTTCAACCTTGCGTGACCTTGGGCCATATCGAGAATCCCGTGGATGAAGCGGGGGTGGAGATGCTGGCCGGCCCTGTCGGTCCATCCAACTACAAGATTGTTGTCTTCCGGAAGAGGTCCACACTGGATGACCACCTCTGCATCGAGGATCCAGGGCTGGACCTCGTACCGTCATACTTAACGTCCGACAGGACTTTAACATCTGCGAACAGGCCAAAAGAGTCACGGGCTTTCGTTAAATGTTCATCGATAATCCTATAGATCTTAACCCGGATTGACATCTTCGACACTCAAAAGCGTGTCAAACTATAACAGTCTAAATCAAAAAATCAAAATTTTTCGGTGGAGATAAAAAGACTCAAAAATCAGATTATAAGTTTAAAAGAAAAATAGAAAACTGCATGATTATCTAATCCTAAAAAATATTTATGAATTTATTCCTTAAAACACAAAAATGGTTATCCTTGCGGCGTGTTATATTTATTGCTCTAATTCAATATATTGTTCTTTTTTTATTTTAGAAACACACGTTTCAACCCAGTTGTGGGTCTTCATTATGGCGGTTTGTTTCCAAAATTGTTTTCTGCGTAATTTAGAATTTTTTGAAAATGTGCAAAAATATTTTCTTAGTAATTTTGTAAAGGCGTTTAAAACGTTCTAAAAACTCGAAAAAATGCAAAATCGCGGTATTCCTTTATTCCTGATTTATGCAATATTTTGTTCCTAAAAGAATGATATAATGTTTCCTTGTTTCGAGCTGAAGATCTTTTAAGCTCGACATATTCAACCTTTTTCGAAATGTTTTTATTCTTATCAATAAAAAAATCTTCTTTTCGCACATTTTAAAACGATTTAAATTTTCAATTTTTTCCTAGATTCAAAGTCTTAACCCATTTTAAAACTGTAAATTTAAAAATATTAATCAATGTATCCCATAAAATGTAAAAGTGTTCCTTAATTATGATCTGACCTTATTAGTGAATGTTTTTTTCAACAATTTAATGTTTTACACTTGTACCTTTGAAGCTCTGGATTATTAAAATAATTTTTTTGGATTACCATAGTTATGAATATCAATGAACGCCGCGAGAGAAATATAAAAGTGTTATTTGATTCAATTTATTTTCTCATTTTGTTCATTGTATTGATCATTTTTACAAATGTATTATATATTTGTAGAAAATCTGATTTGATTTTCTTTAACAAACTGATTCACTCTAAGTTTCTGAAATTTTGAATAAATAAAAACAGAGTTGCAAAAGATGGCGTTTAGGCTGTTATTGCTTGATACCCTTTAAATGATATTCCCATTTATTTCTTACTTTTAATAATAATTTTTTTTTAATATAATAATACGTCAATCCGGACTAAAGTCTCTTAATGTAGCAACGCCTAAAATAAGTGTGCAGTTCGAATTTTCAAAATTAGCGATATAGGATTAACAATACTGTTTTGAAATTGAACTTAACATAATATTTTAGAGTTGAAATGAATAATGTAACACTAGAATGCCCGAATGGATGATTTTGAATGTTTTCTAATTTTCTAATGATTCTTTTCCTTGCAATTTTTAATAACTAGTCTGTTATTAGAATTTATTAACACGGTCTTAAACTGTCAAAAACTATTTTTTTCTCTTAAAAATATAGTACATTTTAATGGAAGGGTTTAAATAAAGAAATTAGAGGATTAGACCGAAATTTAAATTTCTCTATAACGTCAAAAATTAAACTCATAAACAGATTCTTAACAATTTTTTAAATTCAAACACCAAGAATAAAAATATATATATACAGGAGAACGAAACAGTTTGCCTTTGTTTCTTTCTTCTTCCTTGCATTTTTATCCTTTTTGAGTGAAATTATACCTCAACAGCACCTTTTTTTCTTCAATTTCTTTTACCCAACTTATTATTAAGTTGCATTTATTAAAGTTTGTGCAAATAATTAGCCAAAATAATACACTCACTCTTAATTTTTTTTGGACGTTTACATATTTTCTTTTCACTAACCTTCTTTTGAATTGGTATTCAATGTTTCATATGGTCTTCCTTATAAATTTCGAGCATTTTGAGCGAAGAAATCCATTTTCATAAAAATGACGATGAGGCCCTTTCACTTTCCTACCTTTATTTAACTTTTACATTTCTTAATTTTTTGCATTTGTTTACAACAAAATGTTTATTTGGTATGCTAAGAAAATACTTAACTTCGTGGAAATTTAAAGATAAATTATATCAACTTTATGAAAAATAAAATTTATGCGAAGGAAGTACGCTTGATTCCGTATGGTTAAAAAGTTACTTGCTTGGGCATTGTAGTGTTACTATTGGCTCAAAGTAATCCATAATATTTTTTGGTTTTTGTACTTTATCATACTTATTGTAATCGCATCATTTGAAAAATATTTAAAAAAATTGTTTCCATCTCTCTAAATAAATTAATTTAGATTTAGATTCATTTAGACTTAACGTTTGATGAAGAGCTTTCTAAAATAAGTAATGTTCATTTTAAGATGGATATTGCACTCAAAATAAGAAGTAAAAATAGTCCAGATTTTGGTCTCTAATATTACTTTATTATATAATAAAATATAAATTTATTTAACTATATAATTAAAATAAGTTGATATTTCCATTAGTAAAAATTAAAAAAATATATATTTTTTTTTAATGAATTGAGCCTTTTCTTGAAAATTTTTATTTTCAATTTAAGTAATAAATTTTTATTTTAGAACACACGCTTTCAAAAATTCTTATTGCACGCTGATTTTTTGGTATCGTAATTAAATCTACTGAAAACCAAACGATATTTATAACTTAATCTTAAAAATAAAGATTATTGAAGCACCCCATCCGGACCTAGGAGAATAAACGTGCTCTTCGTCGGAAATAGTATTGCGATGAAAATATTAATAAATTTTAATCTCCCTTTACATTAGTCTGAAAAATATATAATATTTATAAAAAGATTAAAACATTATCCTTTATTTTATGGTGTTTCTTATTTTTTGTTGATAGCATAAGCTCTAAAATTAAATATAAAATATCTAGAAACTATAATGTCTGTTAAATTATTCAAATACTGGAAAGAAACATATTATTTTTTGATGATAAAACCATTTCACTCATAAGTATAGCCATGAATTAATAATTCTTGATTCAGAAAAAAACATAACTGAATAAACTGGGTTGATTCTAAATAAATATACATGTGAAATATGCTAATTCCAGATTCATATGTGGTAATTAATTATCCTTAAATAACTTAAAAGCTCGTAAAAGTTCTTGGGCGCACTTCAAAATAAAGATTGCATAATTTCATCGTTATTTTTATGATAAATTTTATAAAATAATAAAACATTAGAGAACTTATATATTTTTTTAAAATAAAAACATCTATTCTCATCGCAATATCATTTTTTTGTAAAAGGACTTTGGTACCAGAAAGCTTTTACGACCAAGGAAGTTCGAAACGCGAAAGCTTAAAATTTTGAACCCCTTTCAGAAAGAAAAACCCCAAAAATAAGTCTCAATGCTCATTTTTGTCTTGGCTCGAGGGGTGTCGAAATCTGTGTTTATCGAGGAAGTACTTGAAAAGTGTTACTTACACTCTGAATCTGAGGTGGCAAGACAGAAAAAGAAAACACAAAGATAGGACAGTTGTATAACCAGCCAACAGGACTTTTTTATTCTACTAAAAATTCGGTTCTGTCCAATATTTTACAATTAATTGTTTTTCATATACCTGGATAGCACAAGAGTTTTCTGAACATTCCTGGAACATTCCAATGAAAGGTTTGGAGAAACCCGCAAAATGTTCCTGACAATTTTCGCATTATATTAATTGAATTAATTAAATTCCTCAGAAAAGTACTCGGAACCTTCTTGAATTTGCGGACATTGACCTAGTTCCGGGTATTTTACTGGAAATTTTTTTGGAATTCTCAAAATTTTCCAGTGTAATGTTTTAGAAGTATTCAGGGAAACTTTTGTTCTAATGGGTAACTTCCAACAATCTTTTCCCGAAAATATTTTATATGATGATGACAAACTACAAGATTAGGGACCGTACATAAATGACGCAAAGTCTGGGGGGGGGGGGGCTTACAATTTTTCTATGCTAGCTTACATGGGCGATACGTTATCAAAACCATTTCTAAGGTAAGATATTTTATTTTTTTATTTTATTGCAAACAGCTGTTGGACAACGCAATCTAGTCCCTCCTGCAGTACCTAATATATTAAATCTAAAAAAATTATTCTTATTTTGTTTATAATTGTAACTGTATTACTTGTAATTTACCTAACAATATAAGTAGTACTAAGTAATATTAGTGTTATTATCAAATGTAATAATCATGATTTCTTGAAATAATAAATGAGTAAAAAAATTAGGTTTCATATAGAAATTACAGTAAGTAAGATTTATAAACGTGTAATTTAGTAATTTCTTCAGGGCGTGAAATGTTGTATTAGTCTGACACACTTTATGTAGTCTAAATTAAAAAGTGTGTAATCCGATACCAAAAAGGGCGCAACTGAAAATGAACTTCAGTTTCTAAATAAAGATTCCAGTTTACCTAATACTTTAAAAGTATTAAAAGTGAAATTTAATGGTTATTTAAATGAATATTTTTTAGTCTATACATTATTTTTAAAAATTATTATATACAATGCTTATCAATACTTCTTTTTCATCAGGGAAAATTAAAAAATTTGGTAAAAACTTATCCCATTTGGTTGAAAATTTTAAAATTTGGTCAATTTAAAAAAATTATATTTTCTTGCTTTAAAGTGAAACTGCTTGTTTAAAAATTTAACTGTTCCACTTAAAAAGTAACATTTTACAAATAAATTTGTAGAAAATTTAAGCATTCGGCTGAAAGTTAAACTATTTTCATTTCAGTTAAAAATTTATAATTTTAATTAAAAATTAATTTTTTTGTTTGAAATTTTAACTATTATGTTGAAATTTCGGATTTATTGGTAAAAAACTGTTTCCTGAAAATTTAATTATTTATTTGTAATTTTATGTATTTTGTTCAACATTTTTTTTGTTAAATTAAACTGTTATTGATTTTTAATTAGAAAATTTTTTATTAAAAATTCAACGGTCCAGATTGAAAATTTAATTCTGGTTTAAAGTTGATGTGCTTTCTTAACCATTTATTTTTTTAAAGCTTCATCATTTTATTTCAAATATCATCTCATTAACTTAAAACTAAACTGCTTTAAAAAAATTAGTTTATTTTGATGAAAATTAATTTTCGTAACGGTTTAAATTGAAACAAAAAAATAAACTTAGTTTGGAAATTAAGAAGTGTGATAGAAAATTAGCTGCAAAGTTGACCATTATATTTTTGTTTAAAAATTAATATTTCTTGAAAAAATAGTATTATTTGACACAGAACTTAATTATTATGTTAAAAGTTTAACATTTTTGTTAAAAGATCCTCCTTTTTCCTTGAATATTTAGCTGCTTTATTAAAAATTGTCGACAAATTAATTGAAAATTGGTCTAAAAATTGTCTTTTGGTTAAAGAGTCAACTCTTTTGTTGGAAACATAAAATTTTTTTCTTAAAAATTCACATTTTTGGTCGAAAGTAAAACAGTTTTTTTTTTTATAAAAGTACAAGTTTTTCTCGAAATTTCAATAATTTGTCAGAAAATCCATCCATTTGGTTAATATTTAAATTATGTTAAAATTTAATTCTTTCTAGTTGGAAAATTCATAATTTTAGCTAAAAATCAATTCATATTATTGAAATTTTAATTCGTCTGTTTCGCTAGAAAATAAATATTTTTGGTTAAACATGCAACTCTGTGGTTGAAAATGAATCTATTTTAGTAGAGTATTCAAGACTTTTGTTAACTAATCTTTTTTTGGGTAAATGCAACTGGTTTTTGTTAAAAATTATAATCTTATTTGTTTGAAATATCAACTATTACTTTTTTTTGTTGAAAAGTCACCTTTTCTCATAAAAATTCAACTCTTTGGTTGAACTGATTTCTTAAAAATTCGTGTTTTTGAAGATTCAAGATTTTAGTTGAAATATAATTTATTTGATTGAAAACTGAACAGATTGGATAAAAATTATTATTTTTTAAAATTGAAAATGTTACTAATTAGTTGAAAATTAACATTTTTTGCTGAAAAATTCATATTTTCGTTTCGAAAATTCAACAGTTTTGTAGAAAATGGATCTTATTGGCTTGCAAATTCTAACATTTGGTAGTAATTTATAGTTTGAAATTCAAGTATTTGTTTAAAAAACTATGTTATTTTTTTAAGATTCATCTTTTGTGAATTGAACTTTTTGGTTAAAAATGGATGTTTTTTTAAATTCGTCGCTCTGGTTAAAAATTTAATTATTTTGTTAAAAATCCACATTTTTTGTAGAAAGATCGACTTTAAATATAAAAATTTACTTCTTTTAGAAGAAATTTGTAAATTTTTTGGTTAAAAATGCAACTCTTAAGTTAAAAATAAATTTTTTTTCGTTGCAGGTTCAACTATTTTGTTTAAAATTCGTATTTTTCGTTTAGTTAAACTGTTTTTTAATTAAACGAAAAATCTTTCCTTGGTTGAATTATCAACCAATACTTTTTTATTGAAAATTTGTCATTTTTGAGTTTGAAAATTTAAGTGCTTGGCTCAAAGTTAAAAAAATTACATAAAATAGAGGGAGGCGGGTTCAAAAGTTACAAACCCTAAAAAAGGGGTTTACTTGGTTCAAAATTTAAGAAGAAAACTTTATGTAATTTATGCACGGCCTCTTATATAATCTTCAATTTTACTTATATTTTAAGTTTAAGTTATTATTTATCTTTATTTGCTTAGCTAACTTTCCTGATTTTATATTCTAGAGCCTGACTTAATTTTGATCCTACCTAACTTTCCTTCAATGCTTTGTTTCATGATTTTAATCACCAGCCAACATTCTACTGTCTTTCAAACTGAAGTTTCCTATATACTTTCGTAAGTATTTTGATGAAAACTTGCCAGCTTCAATACAAAAGTGAACTTTTTCTTTTTAATTTACTAAAACTTTGAAACACGGGCAAATGGAGAATACCAAAAAGTAAATTTCTTCGGGGTGTTTATACAAATCCGTACGTGTAAGCAGTGCCAGCGTTTGTTATTTGAAAAGTTAGAAAGCTTTCAATGTGATACGTAAAATTAGGAAAGTTCAAGTGACTTAATTGTCCTGTCATATAGTTGCAGATGATCTCATTTATTTTTACATTTAATTTGAAAGCCAACCTAATTGAGTTTCTTCATGAAAGTTTCTTTTTCTAGTCAAGTTGGATTTTTAAACATTATTATAACAGTGTGGCCACTGACTTGGAGAACCGGAAACTAGCCTGGAATTTTTTTAAAAACGGAAATTTTTTAGATTTGTTTTTACTTTTGCGATAAATATTGTGAAGCTCTTCGAAAAAAAGTGTGTTTGGAATTTTTTCCATTTACCCAATAAGAAGATACAACTATTTTTATTTGAAAGTTAATTCTTTAAATTACAAAATTTGCTATTAAATTTTTGGTTCAAAGTTCATATGTTTTTATGAAAATAGCGACAATTCTATTAAAAATTCAATTTTTGTTGAAAAAATTTGACTATTTAGTCAAAAACATATCCTTTCAGGTCAAAAATTGGATTATTTTGTTAAAAAGTCATCTTTTTGTATTAAAATTGAACTGCTTTGTTGAAAATTGGACTTCTTGGATAAAATATTTGTATTTATAGTTTGAAGATTAATCTTTGTTAGAAAAGTTATCTTTTGCATATTCCTCTCGTTTTTCCTTTTTTTTATAAGATTCCTCTTTTTGCCCTGTTTCGAAAAAAATTTCCCTTTTACTCGCTTTTATGTTTAAATAAGCAAAGAGTTATTAGAGCGCAATAAGAAAATTTAACTATATTTTTGGTTAAAAGTTAATTTTTTTAAATTAGGAAGTCAATTATTTAATTTTTTAATATTTTTTAATATTTAATTTTTTTCTTTCAGTCAATTATTCAACTGCTTTTGAAAACCTTTTTTTTTAATTTAACATTGGTCTTTTTGCATTGAAAATGCAAAATTTTCAACAAAACAGTTAAATTTTAAAACAAAAAGATGACTTTTTAACAAAATAATCAAATTTTTATTAATAATCAAATAACTAAAAAAATTGATTAGTTTGTTAAAAAGTCATCTTTTTGTTTTAAAATTTAACTGTTTTGTTGAAAATTAGCCTTCTTGGATAGAATGTCTGTATTTATAGTTCAAACATTCACCTTTAATATAAAAGTTATCTTTTGAATATTCCCCTCGTTTTTCCTTTTTTAGAAGATTCCTCTTTTTGGCCTGTTTCCAAGAAACTTCACTTTTTCTCGCTTTTTTGTTCAAATCAGCACTGGTTTAATAGAGCCTAATAAGAAAATTTAAATATATTTTTTGTTAAAAGTTAATTTTTTTAAATTGATAAGTTAATTATTATATTTTTTAAGCAGAAATAATTTCTTTTAGACGAATATTCAACCCTTTTTGAAAACTTGTTTTTTTTTTTTAATAGAACATTGCTCTTTTTGCATTGAACATTCCTCGTAAAACAGAAAAATCTTCTTTTATGGTCAAAAATAACTTCTTTTTTATTTAAAAATCTATTTTTTTTTTAGGATTTATCTCTTTTTCTTAAAAATCTTAATATTTGTTTGAAACTTTTATTATTTTGTCGAAAATACAAGTTTTTGTTGAAAATTTAGTGCTTGGATTGAACTTTTTTTGGCGGAAAAGTAATTAATATTTTTTTATTAAAAAATTAAATTAATTTTTTAAAAAGACATATTTTCTGGTTAAAAGGTAATTCTTTATTTTAAAAAAATATACTACTATAATTTTGATTTAGAATTCACCGCTTTGGATCAAAAATTCTACTATTAGGTGGAAAATTTTATTATTCTGTTAAAAATTTAACTAGTTTCTTCAAAAGTCATTGTCCTTGTTTAAAAATTCAACTTATTTTGGTAGAAAGTTAAACTTTTTTGCTCGAAAATTTATTTTTTAGGATCAAAAATTAAACTATTTTGTCAAGCATTGATCTTTTCGGGATAAGATTTTATGCTTTTAGATCGAAAATTCATCTTCTTGTTGAAATTTTATCGTTTTTGAATATAAATTAAACCTTTTTTCACAGATACGTCTTCTAAACTTAAAAGGCCAACAATTTTGTTAAAAATATAAGAGTTTTAGTTTGAAGTTTAATCTTTTTTGTTTGAAAATTCGATCATTTGTTTAAGATTCATCTTTGTAGGTCAAAAATGCAACTATTTAGTTGTAAATGAAACAGTCTGTTTGCTAATTATTATTTTTTGGCTGAAAATTTATTATTCTGAATAGAAAATCAATTTTTTTCCTGAAAATTCTTTTTTTGGTTTAAAAATTAAATTTTTTCTTAATCATTCGACTTTTTAGCTATAAAGCTCAAATTTTTTGTTGAAAATTCTTCTCTTGTGGTTGAAGATTCCACTGTTTTGTCGAAAATACAAATATATTTTGTCTTAAAATTTATTCCCCAATTAATCCCCGATTTTCTTAAAAAATCTTTCTATTTCCCTTGTTTTGAGAGGATTTTGGGCTGTGAAATCTGAAATCATTTTCATTGTATATTTAACCTTAGACTTCCAAAATGTTTAACTCTTCTCAAAATTATTAGAATAAATAAATAATTATTGAATAATTATTAATATAAACCTTCAAAACCAATTTTATCTGAGGTTGAAGTGGCCACCCTGTCATAATTATATATGTCATATTAAAAAAAAGTTGTCAGAACATTGTAGAGTAAAATATAAAAAACAATTCTTTGTAACCTTTGTAACCTTTTTATTAAGAGGATAGAAGAGTCAGCTTATGATTTTTAAAGACTTAAAAAGTATTTATTTGAACGAATTTTGAGGACATTGCGAATCAAACATTAGGACAATGAGCAGACATAGCGCTTCGAGTTGACGCCATACTCTAGCTAGGATATCGATCTCGGGGCAGCTCGTGACGTCACATCCTGCTTATCCTTGACCCGGCTCGAGTCTCGTCCTTACGATATTTCCGTTTGGATTGCACGTACGCAAGCAAAACTGTGCATCCTTTCGTATTATTAACTATTCGACTTGTTTACTTCATTTCCAAACTCCGAAATCGATTTAATGGAGATTCGCAGACTTGGCAAAAATTATTGCTGATACCCGCCCGCATATTCAGGAAAAATTCTTAGTTATCTGTTTTCCAAGAAACAATCAATTTTATTCGAGACGAGAGAAATAGAGCGGAAAATTCGTATCATTTGCAGTCCAATTCAGAACTGAGCAATTTCCTTAACGATTTATGAAATCGAGAAATATGTATTGATTGTTACATAAATTTATCTAATTTTTGATTTTATGCTAAAACTTACTGTTCAAGAAACAGTTTCAATTGTTCAAATCAAAATTTACTATTTTGTATCATTAGCTTTGTTCTTGTGGTTTTATTTTTGCATTAGATAAAAAACGGCATTTATTTACAACTTTGTCTTCTTTTTATCAAATGTAAAATGGTCTAAAGAAATACAACATTTGTAACTGTAGTATTCCCGAATAAAAAAAACTGCAGAAATAATTAGAAAAATTTTATGCATTAGAAAATATTTTACACAACCCAAGTTGTTATATAGCATGAATATATATTCTATACCATGAGATTGTCAAGTAAAAAGTTACATAGCATAGAATGTGACGCAGTATAAATATTACTGTGTCACGTGGACTTTATGTAATTTTTTAAACAGAATCGAATATAACTAGTATTTTACCTAAAAATAAGTAAAAATATGAATGAAATAAGTAGAAATGGAATATATTGATCAATTAAGATACTCAATGCAAATGTCGTTACGGAGACAGTGATCATTTTCTCAGTAGAAATGGAAAGTATTGATCAGCCATGTTATATATTTAAGAGGAAGGAATTTCTGGAGATACAATTTTTTACAATAAAAAATGGAACGCAGAGAACCTGAAATTTAAAAGCTTTTTGAATTTTAAAAGCTTTCAAAAGAATAAAAAAATTTTCTTAAGCTTTCTGCGAAAATTAGAAGAAAAGAAAATAATTTAAAAATAACATTTCAAAACATTACAAAATATATTCTGCGTAATTCGGAAATCCTTCAAGATTTTCGAATGACGCAGAATCGTTTGAATTTTTTCGTAAAAATACCATAGTTTTAAAAGATATTAAGACGGCTTGGAAATTCATGTTTTAAACAGATTGAACAAAAATAATAAAAAATTTTAATATGTTTATTGTTTTTGAGGATGACAAAAAAAATCCAAGATTTTAAAGAATTTTCAAAGGTTTCAAGAAAAAAATCTCGCTAAGATCTGGAAGATTTTAAAGAAATTTCTTTATTTTCAAATATTTGTAAAAATTTTAGGAATAATTCGTGTAAATTTGCAAAATATTTGAAAACTCTACTGTTGGTAGAAATTCCACCTTTTCAGTTAAAATTTAATTGCTTGGTTAAAATTTTTTGATTTGGTTGATCATTGAACTGCTTTTTTCTATCCTTTTTTTTGGTGAAACTCAACTGTAATTTTATAAATAATTAATTTCTTTTTGGTTTTGAATTGAACCATTTTGTTGAAAATTCGTTCCTTATGTTTAAAAAAAAATCTTCTTAATTGAAAATACATGTTTTTTTGTTAAAAAATTAAAGTTCTTTGTTGCAAATTCATCCTATCAGCAGAAAATTTAATTACTTGGTTGAAAATGATTTTTCTTTTTGTTCAGAGTTCCTACTTTCGGATTAAAAATTCAAAAAACTTGTTAAAAATTCTTCTTATTGTACGAATTCAATTCGTCTTTAAATAAATTTAACATTTGTTCTGTTGACATATCAGCTGCTATATTTTTGGTGAAGAATTTATTTTTTGGTTACAGATTCAACCACTTGGTTAGAAGTTGAATTACTTAATTAAAAAATGGTCTTTTTTATAGAAAACTGATCTATTTGGTTAAAAATGCAATTGCAAGAAAATGATCTTTTTTCTGTTCATATATTTTTTCGAAAAATTTCCTTTTTAAAAAATGATTTGAAATTATAAAGACTTGAACCAACTTTTTAAAAAATTTGGATTTTTAAAGAATTCTAAAGAAAAGCTAGAAGCGCTTTTAGAATATTGAAAGATTTCCTTTTTATTTTGTATTTACAATTATATATTTATTATTTGATAAGCTCTTTTCTTCCTCATCTTAATTAATTATCACTCTTGTATAAACTTTAAATTATGTTTTTAAAAAAAGTTTTTGTGTTTAAAACAGATTTGTAAAGTTATATAAATGTCCATGACTTCCGTACTCTTCAAGACAACGTATTAATATTATATGCCAATCGATTTGCGCCGGATCAAGAAAACTATTCCGTTATTGCATCAATTTTCAATTATGTTAATGGTAAATGATTATAACTTCCGTACTCTTCAATAAAACGTATTCATATTAAAAGTCAATCGATTCGTCTCGAATCAACGAATCTTTTCTATTCTTTCACCACTTTTAAATTATGTAAATCACAAAAGTTTTACAACAGAAGAACGATTCTCGAAATGATGTAAAGTGCTGAAAAATTGTATAAATATTTTTAGAAATTCATTAATCAGTTTCAAGATATTATTAGTGAAAATAGACCCTACAGATTTTATAAAATGATCTAGAACTATCTTAAAG
>JAAAKG020159616.1:0-29555 GCA_010014905.2 Druon quercuslanigerum | reverse complement strand
TAAATTATAATAGTAGACTTTTAAACCAAGAAGAATGTACTTTTAATAAACTGTCTTACAAAGAATATCACTAAAAATTCATTCACAGTCCTATTAGTTCCAGAAAATAATACTTTTTGTACGATTTACAGGGAAAAAATAGAATAAACGATTTGGCGGAAAAAATACAATTATATATTGTTTAAACAATTCAAAAATATTAAAAACAAAAATATATTAATGTTTACTTTCATTAATTATATCTACTTATATTATATTTATATATACTTTTTCGACTAACTCGAAAAAAATTGTTTAAGAAACCTCCCAGAGATTATTATGAATAATAATAAGAAGAACTATAAAAGGGTTTCTGCCCGGGATTACGAAAACCCTAAAAATAGGGAATTTCTTTTTCTGGAAAAGGAAACAAATTGTGGGGTTTTTGATCATCAAAAATAAAATGTCGAATTTTCGGACAACTCTATTGAAGATTTATAATTTTAGTTAAAAATTCATCTCTTTGTTTGAAAATTTTAGTATTTTATTAAAAATCCAACTATTTTGTTAAAATTTAATCTTTTTTGGTAGAAAAGTAAATTCTTTGGACAAAATTCATCTATTTTGCTGAAAATGCAATATTTTTATTTGAAATGTTCGGAAACTACAACGTTTTAAATTAAATTTTTATAACGTATAAATAATGTATAATACATAATAATAATAATAATGTATAATTATAAATAATATATATGTATTTTATAATGCATAAATAAAATGTTTCCAATGAATTTTTATATAATGTCTAATGAAGCGTTTTATTGAATCACATCCAATTAGTGACATAAAATAAACTAGTTGAAATTTTAGTGAAATTCTTAGTGACTTTAACTCGATTCCGGGGAAATCTCTTAGAGATTTTTCTTGTTGGGAAACATGTGTGTTGGCAGCATCATTTGAGCAGACCGCAAAATCAAATTTCTGTGGCACGTTCCAGCGCTCTTGACATTCGGAATTCGCGAGGAACGAGTGATTAATTAAGCTTAGAAACAAATTTCCTTTAGCAAAATGTCGGGGGATGTTCAACCGAGAAAACGAAAGGACAAGAGACGTAAAAAAGGTAAGATATATTTACAATAGAGAGAGTTTGAGTTGGTAATGAACTTTCGTAACAGTCCCCTGCCTCCGGGATATTTTTAGCTACGCGTGTTTTCCTAATTTCTGTCTCATAAATGCGTATTTTAAATTGACACTTGCCCCTTTAGTTTCGCCAACTAAAGCTAATTAATATATATTATTCTATTTTTTACTTCATTAATTCACATTCACAAATCTTTTTTTTATATTTAAATATATTTATCCCTTTTTTATAAATAAACACGAATTCCGGGAGATTACTTAGTTTCGCAATTTTCTGTGAATTATCTGGATTTTCTATAAATAAACTTTAAACAAGAATAAATTTCTTTGTTTCCAATTTAATTCTATAAATTTATTTATTTTTTGGTAAATTTACTTTTTATCAATTCGATCATTTTTAGAAATAATTAGTAAATTATGTAATTCTTAATCAATATCGCAAGTAATTTTAGAATTTCATATTATAATTTGTGCTTAAATCCATTTTTGAATAAGATTTCGAATCGGAATATTTTCGGCCACGTGTATAGTTTTTAAACATTTTTTAAATAATCCCTTTTCTCAATTTGTGAGAAATTATTAAAATTTGCATGAGTATATAATATTTACATTTTTGTAAATCTAAAAAAAATCCTTTTTTTATTTTTAGATCTTATAGATTTTGAAATGCTTTTATCGATCAGTGACAGATTGAATGAAGTCAAATAATAGTTTGGCATTATAGCTCAAGTAAGAAAATTTAAGCTCGGAAAGCTAAGGCTGACCGCCGTTTTGCTTTACAAAAATAGATTAAACTGTATGATCCACCCCAAAAGCATTTATCAGCTGAATTATTTAAAAACTTTATGATATTTTAAATAAAAGTCACAAAATTGAAGAAGAAAAAATACATTTTGCAATAAACGTAGGGGAGATCACCCTACAGTAGATAATCATTAATTTAACTGATGTACGAAAAATAATTATTGAATGTAATTAATATAATTATATTAAAATTAATAATGATTATTTTATTCATATTTGTGCTTATAATTAATGATTATCTACTCTATGATCATTAATCTATTGTAGGTTGGTCTCCCCTACGTAATTTAAAGTATTGTTTTTTTAATTTTATAATTCAGAACAATTTAGTTTTTGCATAATTATGAATCTGTAGTTTGTTTTTCAGTTAAGCTTGCTACTTGCTCAAATTTGTTTCAATTTCTTTTCCGTGCCTTTTTAGCCGATGGAGAGTATACTATTCAAAGGATACGAGGTGCAAGTTGTGGTATGCCATCAATTTTCTGTTCAATTTTTTTATTCTTTTATTTAAATACATCTTTTAAATCAAAATCGCTAAATAATTTTTTCAGATTCGCTAAAAACTACTTATACACGTCCAGGGTGACTAGCTTACCGGGAGAATTTATTTCTTCTATCGTAAAATCAGGGAAAGAGGAAAATCGGATTTTTCGATAGAAGAAAAAAATCCCGATCCTGAATAAAATTTCCGGGCTGCTTGAGGTCTTTTAATGTTAATTATATTATAATTGTATTTTTTCACTTAAATAGGTCCAAACTTCAAAGCTACCACAATATTTGTCAAAAAATAATCTGAACGATTTTAAGGCAATTTTTCTAATTATGCAGATTTTTTTTAATGTGACGCAAAATACAATAATCTTAAAAGATATTTAGAAGGTTTAGAAATTTCAAAAAGATAAAAAAATAATTTAAAATATTTGAACAAATTTAAAACAAGATATAGATTGAAAACAAAATTACTTTTAAAAATTAATTTAAACATAATGTTTTTAAATATTTGAAAAAAATTGATGAATAAATAGCAAATTAAGAAATATTAATTTAGAGAAAATTCGACCAAGCTGAAGATTTTTAAATAAAATTTTTAAGCTTTTAAAGGATTTAGAAAAGTTTCAAGAAAACAAAAAAATTTCTTTATATTTCTGGAAAAAATTATAAATGCTTTTTTATTTAGAAAAATTAATTCTTAAATAAATTTTTAAAACATTTCGACAAATTTTTAAAGGCACTAACTAGTATTACAGAATGTCTTGTCAGTTAGAAAATTCTTCTTTTCTCACAAATAATTTCTCCTTTTCTGTTCAAAATACAACTGTTCAGTAGGAAATTATTTTCTTTTGCTGAGGATTCAACTATTTTGTCGAAAATATACCTATTTCAATTTGGTTTAAAATGAACTTTTTGTAGCAAGGTCACATTTCAGATGAAAAATTAAACTAATTTGTAGAATGCTCGTCTCTTTTTCAAAAAAACGTCATATTTTTTTGGTTAAAAAATAATATTTTCGGTTGAAAATTCAACAATTTTGTTGAAAATTCTTTTTAAAAACTAATTTATAATTTGATAGAATTTCACAAAATTTTAAATAAAATTCGGATTTTTGAAGATTTTAATACAAAATTTAAAAGGGTTTTATGAACTTTGAAAGGTTTTAAGGGAATGAACAATTTTTCTTAAGATTGATGGGAAGAATTTCGCATGATTCTTTTATTTGGAAAATAAAAAAAAAAGATTTCAAAACCTTTCAAATGATATCCTAAAATTTCGAAAAAGTATTTTAAATTTTAAATCAAAATTCTTAAATTTCGTAAGATTAAAAAAATTTGGAAAAAATTAAAGTAAGTTTAAGAGATACTTATAAGTTTTAAAAAATCAAAATAATTAAAAAATTTTAAAGTTTTCAAAACATTTTAAACAAAATATATTTTTTCAGATTTTTAACAGTAAAATAAAGTATAGTTTCAATTTCTTTGGTTTTAACGATTGATTATTAAATAATTATTGAAGAATAATTAACCCAAAAACCATTATAAATACTGTTTGATACAATGATTAATCTTTATTTAATCGATAATATAAAAAATGTATTAAACAATTTTAAAAAACGGGGATTTAGTGGACAAAAATTTGTAGACAGCTTAATTTGATCAAGGGAAATATGGGAATTTAAAATTTCGTGATCTGTAGACTCTATACACTCTATAGGTACTAGAAAAATTGTTTATAATGTGAACGTTTGTCGTTTTCTGAAAATGGATGGATCTTGTTGGTTTTCTCAGATGAAGATGATGCTGGTACTCCACCGCCGACTTTAGTGAATCCGTCTGAAAATGTGGAAAATGTTGCGATACACATTCATAAAGAAAGTAGTACGGGAGGACATTGGTGTGCTAGGATTATTTTTTTTACCCTCTCAGCAATCCTCATCGGATTAATCGGCATCATTATTTTTGAGTACAGAGGAGCAACTGATGGTAAGATTCTTTTTTGTTTTTTAAATTCATTTCTGTTTTTGAAAGGTTTTGAAATTCAATATTTTTTCACTTCTTTCATTTTTGTCATTTACACGAAATTTACGTTTAACTTTATTTTCAAAATGCAAAAAAGAACTTCATATATCGAAGTTCATTTAAAGTTGAGCGTCTAAATTTTAATTCAATTCCAATTTGAAGCCCTTCACGAAATTATCAACTCAAAAAATTGTCAAATAAAAATTCATTCGATTTTAAATGTCGAAATTCCAAATGGTTTCGTTTCTAAAACATAAAAAATAAATAATAAATTTCTTAATTTTTCAATATTTAGGTCAGACAAACCAGCCATTTATACAGGTTTCCAATTTCAAGTTACTAAATATTCGAATTTTTAATATTTATCAGTATTGCATTTTTTTATTTTTAAATTGTTTTTTTTGTATAAATTTGTTAAAATTGTTCACTTCTTAGAACATAAATAAGAAAAATAATAATTTCAAGATTTCAAAACCTTTGATTATAAAATTTTACAATATTGAAGGATTCAAATTTGATACTGTAAAATTCTATCAAATATATCGAATTAAAAATTATTGACTTTTAAACCATTTTAGATTACAATTAGTTTTTAAATAGGTATAAAATTCATTAGTTTTCCGTTTTGTAACTGAATTGCAAAGATTGAAAATTGGTCCATTTCAAAACACTCAATTGTAAATTATACCATTTTTAATATTTTAGTTTTAAATACTGTTTATTATTATCTACTGGAAATAATTATTTTGATCAAAATAAAATTATTCGTCTTGGAATGCTTCCAACTTTTAATGGACTGTATTTAAAATTAATTTAAAATTGATGTATTTTAACTGTTGTGTTGTTTAAATATAGAAGTCACGATTTTAATTTTCCAATTTAGAATGTAACACTTACCATTTTGTTTAATTTGAAGACGTTTTATACGTTATATTAAAATTTTTAAATGAGATTCGTTCTGTTAACAAAAATTGAGTAATTCTAAGGAATAATAATTTTCTTATTCTTTTGGAATACTAATAATATAATAATAATATTGTAATATTGAATATTGTAATATTGAAAACTTTTAGTTGATACTCCAGTCGCTTCTTCACAATGGGCAATGATTTTCGATGGTTGGGTGGACGACGGTTCATTCCTTCATAATGAGGAACATGCGGATGAAGAAGCTCAAAGTGGAGAACACGAAGAAGACGAAGATGACAAATCTGAAGGTGATGAAGATCATGACGAAGGTCTTGGTGATGAAAAAGGTTCCCATGAAGAAGATGAAGATGGAGAAGAAGGGGATGATGAAGAAAATGATGAAACTGATAAAGATGATGCAGACTCCGTAGAAGAGGATGAAGTTGATTATGAAGAGAGCAGAGAAAAAGAAGCCATTAATTCACCTGGTAAATCACTTTCTCTTATTAATTATTACCTTCCTAGAAATTTACTTTTTAACTTAAAGTTGGATTCTCAGAACTTTTTTTCACTCCTATGAAACGATATTAATCTGAAAAAAACTTGTATCCGAAAAATACATAAAGTAAATGATTATATTTTATTAACTTGACTTATTTCAGAAGAAGGTGAAATGCTAGATGATAGTGAAGAGAATCAGGAACTGGATAATGACGAGGGTTACGAAGATAATTTTGAAGAAACTGATGAGCTTGGTGTACTAGAAGAAGTTGAAAATTCGAGTATTGAAGAGAATAGTAATAGCAAAGAAGAATTTTCAAAAGATTCTGAGGTGGAACTTGATCATAGTCTCGAAGGTGTGAAAGCATCTGAGGAAAACTATGATGATGAGGCTTTCGATGAATTCTTGGCAATTCCAGGCGTCAACGAAATTGACAATAGTGATGGACCATTGGAGGAAGTAGGTTTTCATTTTTAATCTTCACACAAGAAGCCCTAATAGAAACAGGGTGGCCGTTATAATCGAGGAAAAAAATTTCCGGTCATTTTTCTTTTTTTTCGAGTCACAAACATTTTTCACGGTCATTGAAATTCAAAAATTCGAATTCATAAAGGTGAAAATAATTTCCATCGAAGTAATCAAGGCTGAAAATTTATAAACTTTTAAGATTAAACCTTAGAATTATTTTTTTATTTAAACGTTTAGTAATAAAATTTAAAAGTATAAAATGGAGGCTTTTTACCATTTTTTACTTGAGCAATTGTAAATTAAATGCCGTTAAACTGCAAAATTAAAATCAACGCTATTGCTTTCAATTTTCGAGATTCAAGAATGAATCATAAGTTAAATTTTTTCAATTTTAAGTCGTATCAAATTAATGTTTAATTGTTTTTTGATGTATTAAAATTCAACACTTTCACTCACAAGTGAAAAATGCATAAAATAGAACAAGTAAAATTGTAAGATTGATAGTTTTAATTTAGGATTTTGGAATTTTTAAGATTCCCGGCTATTTAAAACAATTTAATTTAAATTTGTTTAGTTTTCAATAAACAGACAAATATCGCTTAGTATAAAAAATTATTCTTTTAATTACAAAATTAAAAATTGAATATTTTCGGCTGAAACAATATTGGAATAGAATTTAAACTGAGCAAAAGCAATTATGAATTTATTAAGAAAGAGACATATCTTTTGAAATTATTAAAATCTTTGAAATATTTTGGAATCTTTGAAGTATTTTGAAACCTTTTACAGTCTTTCGATATCCATTAAATATTTATGAAATAATTGTAATTTGTGTGTAGTGTTTGAAATCTTTGCGAAATCTTCTGAAATATTATTAACATCATTGAATAACGAAAATATAATTACCGAAATAGATTATTTCCAAAAAATAAAAATGTCCAAAATTTTTAATTGCCGAAAAAAAATAAAACCACCTAAAATGTTTACTAAAGAAATTTAAATATTCTAAAAGTCCAACTTAATGAAACTAAAAAAACTTAGAAATTAAAAGTTGCTGGCCTTATAACATTCACAATATTTCAAATTTTCGGTAAGTTTTATAATTTCGTAATCTTAACAATCGGGATTTATGCTTTTGCCGAAATAATGTCAAACCATGTATTAATTTAAAATTATTTAAGATTTAAAAATAGTTTATAAAATTCGATTGGACGTTTACATTTATTTAACTGATGAGTCTTTCGAATTGGATTTGTTCACTTTTTAAAGTTAAATTCTGTAAATTGTTTAATTTTTAACAGATTCAGAGTCGTCTTGTAAAATCAATTATTATTCCATTTTAAACAGTCGAACTACAATTCAATGCACAAAAGTATTAATTGATTAATATTTACAGGTGATCAACTTAAAAACTTTTTTTATTCAACAAATGTTGAATTTGGAACGTTTTTAATTTTTAATTCCTTAACTCTTCAAAACTGCATTTTAAAATAAAAATGTATCTATGCTTAAAAATGAAGACCTAAAAATTTGATGAAGAAAACTGAATAATTTGATAATTAAAAAAGTTAACAAGTGAATAAAAAATTTATACAAAAAAATAAAATCAAACTTGTTTACAGATACAATATATCATGTGATATATTTTAAGTGATCAGATAGGTTTCTCTTTTAGAAATTTGTGAAATTCTAAATATAAAAATAAATTCACTGTCATTTCCCGGGTTTTCCCGTTCTCAAAAAGTTCCCGGTAATTTCCCAGTTTCCAGCGGCCACCCTGAGAAATAACAAATAGAGTATTTGTTATTAAAATTCTAATAAATTTAGGTTGATGAAGAAGAACCGGAAGAAATTTTGAATGATGTTGATGAAGTAGAGGAAAAGGAGGAGGAAGAAGAAGAAACCTCAAGTGGTGAGTTTCTTTATATGTGTTTAATAGAGATAGGTATTTTAAATTTTTTATTAGACGAAATCAGTGATCCTCCATGCTCTTATAGTTTATTTACTTTTATTGCCCATTGCATTTTATATGCAGAGATATTTTTATTGTCTTTTTAAATGTTGGGGACCAATTCACGAAAGTAAATCATTTTAAAAATTATTGCTGCCTATTGAAACGAAGAAATGGGAAATTAAAATATGGTGGTTCCAGTGGCAGTGAAGTTCGGAGTTGGTGTTGCACTTGTCGTTGCTGCGCACTTTGTTCTCGTAAGACGATGGAATAACGGTAAATTTTCGTTGTATGTTTATCCTCCTACCTAACATTTCGTAGTTCCCATCACAAGTCAAAATTAAAATTAGCTTATCTCTATACAATGTTTGAAATTCTTTATTTAACAAAAGAATTCAATAATTGCATATTTATCCTGTTTGAGCAGCTTTATTCAATAATTTTATTTAAAAAATGCAAGTTAAACATTTAAATTTCGAAATTAATCAGATGAAAATTGTCACATTAGGGTGAAAAAATATTGCGAAATTCATTTCAGCCCAGAACTGTTTGTAATAAATCTCATAATCCCTTACCCATCGTTTCCTTACAAGATGGCATGTACCACATTTTTCATAGCCATCGTTTAACATTTAATAAACATTGAAAAAAACATTTAGAAAACGAATGTCGAATGATTTTTTACTAAAAACTCTTACCGTGCTTCGGTGTCTAATAAACGTGTTTAGTGCGCATAAAAAATCAATTAGCATGTTGAATTCATCTTCAACTAACAATTTTAATAAATGTTCTAAGAGACCAAAAGCTTTTTCAGGTAAGTGTCATCAATTTTTGAATCATGTACTTAATTCGATAGTATTGTCATTAATTCTTTATTTGTGTAATTAATTATTAAATCACTTAATTCATTATTTCCTAGCGTAATTCCTCCACTCTTAAGTTTCTTAACAAAAAATGACTAATCCTAATGTTTTAACTTCTGTTTTAATCTGAGTTTTGGCGGAGAATTTATCTTATAAGTTAATTTTAGAACAAAAATTTAATTATTTTAGGTGAACCTGAAACTCCAGAGAGTCTAATTGGAATTGAGGAACTTCCAGATTTATCACGTCGAAATACCATAGTGCCTCCTCCGCACATTAAACAAATTTCAACTAAGCAGTCGACACAAGAAGCACCCAGTAAAAAACAAACTCAAAATTACGAAGATCTGAGGGCAAAGTACAAAACTCTTGGATCCGATGAGGCTTTGGATAAAATAGCTGTGAAAAAAGTCGTTGATTTGCAAGCAGAAAAGCGAACTCAGTCTAAAGAAGGTAAGAAAAAATATCTCGAATTTATTTTCAACATCTCACGATGATTTATATGATTTATAAACTTCAAAAGATATTAAAAGCATCTTTCTTGTTCATAATCATTGATGAGAAAGTATTTTTTATAAATATATAATAAACATTTTCATGTATTTAAAAAACTATAATTTTATAGGAATATACTGTGAGATGGTAATTTTTTTTAGAATCGAATATCCAAAGTGAGGCAAAATTAACTTCGGAAGAAGAGGATTATACAGAAACTTCAGAAGGTGAACAGATCACAGATTCAGAGGAACTTGAGGATGAAGAGGAAGAGGAAGAGGAAGACGAAGAAGAGGAAGAAGGTGAAGATTTAGAAGAAATTGACGATAGTGAATTGGTTGCCAAATTAGAAGCTAAATATGGAAAATTGCCAACTCCAACCGAAAGTGAAGGAGATGATGAAGAAGAGGGAGACGATGATGACGAAGAGGATGATGATGATGATGAAGAAGAAGAAGAAGATGATGAAGATAGCAAACGATGGAAACGTAAATAGCAAATAAGATACGTTTGTACGTACTTCAATTCCGTCTAACAAAAAAAAACTTCGCACAACTTAAAATAATTATAATTTAATATATTTTTATCCTCCCGTAATTCGATGATAGTACTATTTTTTTAGAAAAATTGCATAAAGCTAATTTAATATATTTGCTTTCGCAATTCTTGACGTCAGATACGAGAAATGAAAAATGAAAAAAGGCGAAATAAAAAATGTCGGTTTCGTATTATTTGACGTAGTAATTGACAATTCCTCTCCATTAGATTTCGCTTATTTTCGATTTGAGCACGGAGGATCTAACTGAAATGTTGCGTAACTTATGTAAGGAATTACTTCTCAAGTCAATAATCTCAAAGAGAAATTATTTTTTGCTGCATTGACAGACGTTACGCCATCTAAAGAAGCTGAGGCTGGAGCGACGCGAAAAGCTCAGATTGGATTAGATACAAAATTTAGTAGCACAACTGTTCCTAAAATGAGTAATATCGCTAATGTTTCCACTGCTGCTGATTTAACTACTAGCGAAGAATTAAGAAATCCACATCTTCAGGTTTGTGTTAAAATTTTAATAATTAAATTTTATAAAATTAATGGTGGACCGAGGGATTGACCACTCTTAAAATATGATGTGAAGATTATGTGAAATCTTTGAAATCGTTTTGAAATTTTCTTAAATATTTTGGAATCTTGGAAATATTTGTGAAATAATTGAAACCTTTGTGAAATCTTGGGATTATTTGTGAAATCATTGCAATCTATGTGCAAGCCCTGTCAAATCATCAAAATATTTGGGAAAATTTTCTGAAATTTTTAAAAATATTATTGAAATCCGACAATTTTTGAAATCTTATTGAAATCTTTTAAAATCTTGGAAATATTTGTGGTGTCATTGGAATCGACGTGAAATCTTGGTCAAATCATCAAAATCGTCTGGATTAAAAAAATATATTATTGAAATCTTCGAAATATTTTTGAAATAATTGGAATCTATGTGAAATCTTTGTCAAATCATTAAATTCTTCGTGAAATCTTCTGAAATTTAAAAAAAATATTATTTAAATCTATGAAATATTTTGAAACATTATTAAAATCTTTTAAATGTTTTGGAATCCTGTAAATATTTGTCAAATTATTAAAATCTTTGAAAATATTTCGAAATGTTCTGAAATATTTTGAAATCTTCTGGAATATTTTATAATTTTTGAAATGTTTTAAAAATCTTTCTAATATTTTAAAATCTTTGTGAAATCTTTTCAAATATATGGAAATATTTTGGAATCTTTGTGAAATCTTTTCAAACGTTCGTAATCTTTAAAATATTTGTGAAGTTTTTGAAATCCTGACGAAATCATCGAAGTATTTAGCAATTTTTGTCAAATCTTGTGAAATCTTGTGAAATACTTGTTAAATATTTTTAATATTTTGAAATCCTTGTAAAATCTTTGAAATATTGTAAAATTTTATTGAAACGTGTGTGGAATCTTTTAAAATCTTCTGAAATCTTTTCAGTATTTTGGAATCTGAAATATTCGTAAAATCATTAAAATCTTTGAAATATTATGAAATTTTACTGAAACGTGTGTGGCGTTTTTTTACATCTTTTGAAATATTTACAGTACTTTGGAATCTTTGAAATATTCGTGAAGTCTTTTAAATATTTTAAAATCTTGTGAAATTTTTTCAAATAATTGGAACAATTTTGAAATCTTGCAAATGTCTTATGAAGTCATAGGAATCTTAAAGCCAATTCAAAATCTTTGAAATGTTTGTAAAATCTTTTAAACATTTTAAAATCTTGTAAAAAGATTCGAAATATTTTGAAATATTTGGAAATTGCACTGAATTGGGTGTCGATCTTTTAAAATCTTCTGAAATCTTTGAAGTATTTTGGAAGCTTTCAATATTTTGAAATATTTTGAAATCTTCTCAAATATTTTGAAATATTTTGGAATGTTAAAAATGTTTTATGAAATCATTGGCATCTTTATGAAGTCTTTCATTAAAACTTTTCGAAATGTTTGACACATTTGGGAAACTTTCGAAATCTTTTTGAATTCTTTGAAATATTTGTCAAATCTTCGAAATATTTAGAAAACATTGTGAAATCTTCAGACATTTAAAAAAATATTATTTAAATCTATGAAAAATTTTAAAACATTATTAAAATCGTTTAAATATTTTGGAATCCTTGAAATATTTGTTAAATTATTAAAATCTTTTAAAATATTTCGAAATGTTCTGAAATATTTTGAAATCTCTGCGAAATTTTCGGAAATATTTTGAAACCTTAATGAAAATTTTTTAAATCTTTTGAAATCTTCTGGAATATTTTAGAATCATTGGAATATTTTTAGAATCTTTCTAATATTTTGAAATCTTTGTGAAACGTTTTCAAATATATGGAAATATTTTCAAAATCTTTGTGAAATCTTTTCAAATATATGGAAATATTTTGGAATCTCTGTGAAGTCTTTTCAAACGTTAGTAATCTTTAAAATATTTGTGTAATTTTTTAAATCCTTACGAAATCATCGAAATATTTAGAAATCTTTGTAAAATCTTTGAAATATTGTGAAGTTTTACTGAAACGTGTGTGGAATCTTTTAAATTCTTCTGAAATCTTTACAGTATTTTGGAATCTGAAATATTCGTAAAATCTATGAAATATTTTGAAATCTTTTAAAAAGATTCGAAAAATTTAAAAATCTTTTGCAATTTGACTGAATTGTGTGTCGATCATTTAAAATCTTCTAAAATCTTTAAAGTATTTTGAAACCTTTCAATATTTGTAAAATCTTTTAAAATATTTTGAAATCTTTTGAAATCTTTTGAAATCTTTTGAAAACTTTTCAAATATTTTGAATCTTTATGAAGTCTTTCATTAAAACCTTTCGAGATGTTTGACATATTTGGGAAACTTTCGAAATCTTTTTGAATTCTTTGAAATATTTGTAAAATCTTGGAAATATTTAGAAAACATTGTGAAATCTTTTGAAATCTTGTAAAATTTTTGTAAAACGTTTCGAAATATTTTAAAGTCTTTTGAAATTTTAATGAATTGTGTGTCGATTTTTTAAAATCTTCTAAAATCTTTAAAGTAAAGGAAACTTTCAAAATTTGTAAAATCTTTGAAATATTTTGAAATCTCCTCAAATATTTGGAGATATTTTAAAATCTTAGAAATATGTAATGAAATTATTGGGATCTTTATGAAGTCTTTCATTAAAACCATTCGAAGTGCAATCTTTTAAAATCTTCTGAACGCTTTGAAGTATTTTGGAATCTTTGAAATATTCGTAAAATCATTTAAATATTTTTAAATCTTTTAAAATCTTTTTAAATCTTTCTAAATCTTCTTAAATATTTGGAAACATCTGGTATCTTTGATATATTTGTGAAATCTTTTAAACGCTTTCGAAATCTTTAAAATCTTGGAAATATTGGTGAAATCGATTTGCTAATTATTTGAAATAATTTGAAATATTTTAAAATCTTCGGAAATATTTTTATATCTTTGAAATATTAGTGAAACCTTTGTAAACTAATCGAAATATTTTGAAATCTTTATAAAATCTATTAAAAACTTTTGAAATATTTTTAAACGTTGGAAATCTTTGCGAAATCGTCGAAATATTTTTGAACCTTTGTAATAATGTTAAAATCCTTGGAATATTTAGAAATCTTTGCAAAAACTTTTAAATCTAGTGTACACTCAAAAGTCGAGTGATGAACCCCTCTGGGTGGACTGATTTCCTAAGTGTTATTAGATACTTGCTTTTCAAGACAATTTTAATCGGTAAAAATATTCATTCAGTTAGTTTTAATTCAAATACATGGTCAGAACAAGAACTTTTATTTCTGCCTCCAGGGACCTGACAACTAGTTTCAATTCTCACTTCTCTTCCCCATCTCTTCCTCTTTGCACGTTTATTTGTCATTAACTCGGTTTTTCATTGTCTATATCGATAAAATAGAATAAATTCTGCTTACTAATTTAAACCACCACCTCCCTTGTAAATATCTCCGCCATTACCTATCTCGTGACTTGCTATGTGATTATAAGATAGTTAATAGAGCGATAAAATCATTTAAATTGTATAACTATTTTGAATTTTAGACAGCTATTTGTCTATAGTTCTCTTGGGAAATATTTTACCACTTTAATTTAAAAATTACTGACAATTTATATCTAGGCGTCAATTTCTCGTTTATGTCACCCTCAAAAGAATTTAGTTCAATATATCTAGCAAAGTTCAATAATTTCCTTAATATCTGAAATACCTTCCACACCAAAAATATCCTTGAACCTTATTCTTGACTCCTGAGTCCAAAAACTGACGAGAAGGATGAGTGGAAATTGGCAAAACCGAACCATTTGGATTATGAATCGAAAGGATACGAACTTAAGTTGTGAAGAATATCGTCTCTACTTTCAATGAGAACTCCCAACTGTCTACAATTTGCAATGGAAAGTTTAAGTGAGTTGTATTTTTTTCAAGAGAAGTATTCAGTTGAAATGTGTATGTTTACGACTACCTTTGTTATAAAAAATAAACGAAAAGAAAGGAACTTTTGGTCTCAAATTATTCCTAAGCACTGATACTAATTTTGAAGAATTTTTAAAAGAAAATTTACCAATTGTCGAGGGTACACCAGTTATCATGGATTTCCAGGTATTTTTATTATGATAAATAGTAAATTGAAAAAAAAACTTAAAGCTCAGAATGTTTTGAATTGAAGTAATCAAAACTGAAATAAAAATAAAAGCACTCAAAAAGCAACTATTGAATTTTTAATTTTTATAATTAAAGCTGAAATAATCATTAATTCAGACATTTTTAAAACGAACACTCAATAATTTACACGTTTAAAATGGAAGCTTTGAACATTTCAGTAGAAAATTTTTTAATTAAATGCCGGTCAAATGCAAAATTTCAAACTTCTATAAATTGAATCCATCATTTTCAGTGCTGTAAATTAAAGAATCGATGAATAAATTGGTAAATGTTTAAAATTATATCATTTTAAGCAATTTTAAGTTATAAACATTTCAAATTGAACGATTACAATTTATTTTAAACTAAATATTTTTTATATTGGAAGTTAAATTTTTTTAATTTTAAGTCGTTTCACATCAATAATGATTCAATATTGTTAATTACTTGTACCTTCCAAAGTCTAAATTTATCGGACCGACTAAAAAATCCCGTAAAATAGAAATGGTCAACATTATAAAATATCCGACACGATAAATTTACGATAATAATAAAATTCCCGAATCTGAACAATTAAAAAATTGTTTTAGTAATATATAAATAATAACTATGAAATTATGTTCATCAAATAAAAGCATTGTATTCTAATTTATTATTTGACAAATTCTTAATTGTTTAAATTCGGCAATTTTACTTCAAGAATTTTCAAATTCGTTAATATCATAAACTATCGCGAATTTCATTATTCGCGAAATTTACAATACGGGGATTTTAAATTGCGACATTTTCTAATTTCGGGAATATTGTATATCGAATTTTTTCCTTTTCGGTAATTTTTCAGTAGAGGAAATTTTTATTTTTCGGGATTTTTCATTCATCCTTAAAAATGCGTCAATTTTAGTACAAATTTAATATTTTTTGGTTAAAAATACAACCGCTTAGTTGAAAATTATTCTGTTTTGGTTGAAAATTAAAATACTTGGTTAAAAATGGCATTACTTTGTTCAACACACGATTTTCTAGTTGATAATGTATCATTTTATTTGAAAATTTACCTCTTTGATTGAAAATTCGTTTTTTTCGTGGAACATAATTTTTTAATCAAAAATTTAACAATCTTTTTTAGTTGAAAATTAAACTATTTGGTGGAAAATTCGTCTATTTTAGTATAACTCAACTGTGCTTTATTTAAAATAAATATATTTTTCAGTTGAAATGTTAACTATTACATTTTGAGAATTCATCTATTTTGGCTCAGAACTCTACTAATTGGTTGAAAGTTAAACTACTTTCTTAAAAATTTATTTTTTTGTTAATGGTTCATAAGCTTAGTTGAAATTTTATCTCTTTGGTACACAATTTAACTATTTTAACAAGTAAATTTTTAAAATTGAAATTTGTAAATAATTTAATTTTGAACGGATTCAGTATCATCTTGTAAAATCCATTATTCTTCGACTTTTAACATTAGAACTGCAATTCAATTTTCATAAAAAAATAATCATAATAATATATTTACAGTTAATCAACTCAAACCGTTTTTTATTGTCAATTTTACACGATTTTAATTTTTATTTCTTCTTTAAGTCTTTGAAGTTACCAAATGAGCTTCATAAAAAAGACATTGATATTTGTGATTTTTCAAGTGATTGGATAGATTTTTCTTCCAAAAATTCGTAAATTTCATGGTCAAATAATAAATTCACAGATATTTTCTGGCTTCTGCGGGTCCAGCAGCCACGCTCTAAAGTTTTAATTTTTCTTATAAAAATACACACTAAAATTAAAGGTGGATATATTTCCTGCCCAGGCAAAAAAGTTTTAGGTGGGCTCAAGTTGAACGTTAAAAAAAAAAAAAAATTCATTGATTTCCCTGGTTCGTCAACATTTTTTACGGTTAATGAAATTAAAAAAATCAAAATCTAAAACTAAAAAATTTCAAGTTGAAGTAATAAAAAATGCGCAGCAAATTAAAGCACATAGTGGAACTCTTGAATTTTTAACTTTCAGAACAGAATTTTAATAGTTTTTAAACTACTATCTTAAACTTTTGTAAATTTGAGTTCAAGATTCAGATTCATTTGTAAAAATATAAATCCATCCACTGAAAATTTTTCAAAATTATATCTTCAACTTACTAGAATTTTTTCGAAGAATAATAGGTGTTCAATTGTTATTTCTACATAAAAATTCAACAATCTGAATTGAATAATAAATAATTGTTCTTTTTCTTAAATAAAAAATTTCAAATTGAATGGTTTAAAAATGGAATATTTCAGACTGAAATAGTGTTTGAAAATAAATAAAAGCCTTTAATAATGAATATATTATCTTGAAGTTATTTTTAAATTTTAAATAATTTTTAATGTTTCAATCGGGTCTTTTGTTTAACATTTGTTTCACTAATAAGACTTTTTGATGAAGACAGTTTAATATTTAGCGATAAAATCTGGAAATTCTTAAATTGTGAACTGATTCCGAATCGTCTTGTAATATCAGTTATTATTCACTTTTTAAATCTTAAAGTACAAGTCAATTTTAAAAATCACTAATTAATTTATATTCACTTTAGATCAACTAAAAGTATTTTTTATTGAAATTTTTTGGTTTCAAACGCTTCTAATTTTTAATTGTTTAAGCCAATAAAAATGCATTTGAAAGTCTTTAAATTAAAAGGTTCACTTAAAAATTAAAAATTTTTAGTGAAAGATTTCCGAACTAAGAATTCATTCTAAACTGTATGATAAAATAATTTAAAAAGATAATTTAACTAATTATTTAAAAAACGATTGAAATCAATGTTGAACAGATTTCTTTTCTAATAATTTGTAAAATTCCCGGTCAAAAAATAAATTCACTGTCTTTTCCCGGTCTAGCGGCCAGCCTCTAGACTATTTCGTCAAAAATTTCCAACTAAAAAAACACACAGAAGACGTTAATGTATTGATAACTCTAAAATTACGATATATAAATAAAAGAAAGGATTATTTTTCAACTAATTTATTACTTAGCATTATATCAACAGACGTTTCGGACTTGCGACGATGAAGTGAAAGTGGAAATATTTAAATTCTAATCACATTCAATGATGCACTTACAATCAATGAACGTGTTTTCACCGAAGCAATTTACAAATATAATACAAATTTATAGTATCACTGGATGCATTCAGAAATACGCATACAGTGCCACCCAACGGTGATGTAAATTAAATAAGTGTAAAACGGAGAATGTACAATATGGTCATATTTATCTCTAATTGAAAAACTTGAGGCTCCTAAAAGTTCTTATTAATAATAGTAATCATTTATACTAATTTATATTAGGGTAAACTGTGCTGGAGCCTAGTTCATTTTAAAATGAAAAATCGAAGACCATGTGATGAGGTTTCAGTTTACCTTGATTCGTAACTGAATTTCTGTCCAGTTGACTGAGGTATAGATAGATAGCCAGGCAAACCTGAGTTTAATATTTATGCTTATGTCTGTGCTTCCGGGGAGACGGTGAAGGTGGACTGCTGGCTCTGTGTTTTGAGGAAGTTCTTGGCGGAGGAGGTGGCGACATAGAAGGCGATCGAACTCTTCTTTTCCGATCACTGCGCTCACTCACGGGTGATCTACGCGATGATCTCGACGAAGAAAAAGAAGGCGAAGGTGATCGGCGAATTCGAGGTGGCGATGGAGTGATCGGATTTCGTTTCTTGTGCGGCGATCGGGATCTGCGTTTACTACGCACGGGTGACCTACTACGTGACCTGGCAAAAATTACATAAAGACTCAATAATTTAATTTTAATACGAGCTACTCCATTCCCATAGTCACCACTAAAGTAAAAATTTGGAACGTTTTCTTACGAAAGTCTTGGTTTTCAAACATTTTCAAATTAGTACAATCAATGCACTAGCCTTAGAAATTGAATAGTTTAAAAATCGCAACCTTAAAAATTGAATGGATTTTAAATGCTTGAAACCGTAAAATAATAAATTAGAAACATTCAATATTCAGACTGTCCACCGATTTTTAGGAACGAAATTTAAGGGTTTTTCAGGGTTTTCAGGTGAATAATTCAAGTTCTTCCAAGTCTCTTTTTTTACATCACATAATGAAACAACCGTTTGTTACAGATACCATAAATAAACAAACTGTTATTTTTTGCGAACATAAGTCGTCTTTTAAATCCGTGAAATCCTTGTGAATTCGTTGAAATATCTTGAAGTATTTAAAATTTTTGTAAAATCTTTCAATTTCTGTTAAATCTTTTGGGATCTTTTTTAAATTTTGTAAAATATTTGAAATCCTTAACAAAGTTTTTGAAATTTTTTGAAATATTTTTGAAAGCTATCTTTAATCTTTTCTTGCGAAATCTTTTGTTTTCGTTCTAAACCATTGACAACTTTTGAAATCTTCTCAAATTGGTTGAAACCTTTTGAAATAGTTTACCATCTTTGAAATATTAATGAAATTTTTCGTATTCGTTTGAAATCATTTAAATATTTGAAATCGTTTAAAATCTTCTTATAATCTTTTAAAATCTTTATGGAATTTTTCTGAAATCTTTGATATGTTTGTGAAATCCTTCTAAAGTTTTTTTATTCGTTTAAAATCCTTATATAATTTTTAATACGTGCAAGATCTTTTGAATTCTTAGAAATATACATTTTTAGCATCTTTGGAAATGTTTGAAACCTTTGTGAAATCTTTGAAATCGGATGCACACGCCTTTTTCAAATCTTTGGGGAAGTTTTTATGAAATCTGAAATCTTCTGAAATATTTGTATAATTTTTCTTAAATCTTTGTTTGTGAAATATTTTTGTTCGTTGAAATCATTGAATTATTTGAAATTTTTCAATCAGAAAAAGCTTTTCAAATCTTTTAAAATAAAAAAATTTTAAATCTATTATTTTCAAATTCAAGATCAAATAATTTTAAATTAGGAGCTTTGAAAGCTAAACTTTTCGAAACTAAGTATCCGTCAAAAATGGAAAAAATCAATAGATTCAAGTTTTTAAAATTGGAATAGTAAAAATGTTAAAAATTATGATTCTCCATAGCGAGGAATAACTATTTAATGTAATTGAGAAGTGATTGGGTTACTCTAAGCATTTATAAAAGATTCCTGAGCAAAAGATAAATTCAATGCCATTTTCACCGTTCAAAATGATATAATTTCAAATTAGAAGCATTCCAATTAAACCGTTTCACTCTGGTTGATCAATTTAATATGCGAAATTACAACCTTTTTTATACTAAACCCCTTTAGAATTAAATTATTTGATATGCTCACTTAAAAAAATTACCGGTAATATTTAGAATTCATAAAATAAAAATTTTGAACTTTAGGGCTTGGACTTACTTTAGAGATAAAAAATAGCTTGAATAGTAGCATTAATTTTGAAAAATAATATTAAAATAGTAACAGGAAAATGTTTAAATAATAAATTCCTATGAATATAAATCAATTTTCTTCTTTCTAGCAAAAAAACCCTACCGATTTGAAAATTACATTAAGCGACACCAAGAATGAAGTTAAAAGTTGGACTTAAAACTTGTTAGGCCAATTAAATTTTTTTAAGTTATAAGTTCTTAAAGTCTTACATCTTTTAAAGTTATAAGGCGTACACAAATAGAACCAAACAGTATTGACGAGAAATTAAAGAAAATTATATTGACAATTTTGCATTCTATGGAGGTATTTTGAAGTTCTAAAAGATTTTTTTGTAGATACTAAATTTATCTTAGAGAAATGCTATTTTAATATTTTGTTACTTTAAGATTACATTTTTCATTTAATTTATTATTAAACATCATAGGTTGTTACAGAATTTTGGTTTCTAAATTGCAGGTATTTTCTAGTTTTCTTTTTTAGTAATTAAACAACCAGCCGGTTGGAATCCCAATTCGTTGCATATAAAATAAGATTTACTCAATATTCAACGTTCACACGAGAACTGCATTATAATCTTTAAATGTAAGGGAACTTTTCTATATTCGATCTAAAAAATATTGTATATTTCTCTAAAATCAAGAACTGCATGTTTGATGCATTCAAAAATAAAAAATGTAATGCTAGTTTAATCTTAATATGAATCATAAGATTATCCATATCTATTAAATGTTAAGCAGCACGCTGTAAGCGCCATTTACTCACAACATTTTTGAGTTTTTGAATATGATTTTAATGTTTGAAAACCATATTTTTAGTTTCTTTGTCATCATATAATCTTCTAAGTAAAATTAGCAAATTAATTTGAGCAGCACACACACACAATTGCCTAGAAATTTGAGTGGTCCTCGGTCTAAACCTCTTAACTTACATTTTTTTTTCGAAATTGATTTTTTTGTTGTATTTTTTGGTACATTTTTAATATGCAGTTAATATCCCGAAAACGAAACGGCAAAATTCATTTCAGTTTATTTTTAAAATGTATTTTCGATAATCGCATTTTGGTATCTATAGCATAGGTCCGTGGAACGATTTTCTTTCGCCGTGTAAAATTTCTGAAATGTCAGTTAACAAGTTTAGTGCACGGACCCTTCATTTTATCATACAGCTTCCTCTATGAGGAAGCACAACATTCAAAACATCAATCATCAAGCTCAACTTCAATCTTTTCCAACCTCGAATCTTTTCTATTTTAATTCTAATTAATTAGGAAGAATGTCTACTTTAAAGTATTTTCAAAAAATAAAACTTAAAAAATTTTATTTTTAGTTAATAACAAAAAAAAAATTATTTCATTTAGCATTGTTTAGTCTTGAAGTCATTTAAATGTAAATATTCTCAAATTTGGTTTTTTCTTTTTAATTGTACAAATCTAAGCTTCTTTAACTTTGAATGTTATAAATTTCATACATTTTACTTTTGAATGTGAATAAGTAATTAGTTTATTTTAAAACTCTTTCAATTTGATACCTATAATTAATTTTTGAACGATTTCATTAAAAAATATATCGAAAATGTTGATTTAGCCAATAAACGAAGAAGTTCAAAGATATTTAAAAAAGAAAAGTTAAGAAACAATGGCATCAGCGTGTAATTACTAAAAAATAGTGTCATTAGTGCCGAAGTCGTGCAAGTTCAAAAGCTTTTATTAAAAAAAAATGTAGACTAAAAAATAAAATTGGTTAAATCATAAGGAATTATATATTTAAACATGTTAGCAGCTGAATATTTTTAACTCCAGATGTAAAACCTTTAAAATTTCAAGTGCTTAGAATTTGTCAATTTCAAAGTGGAACATTAGACGGTAACTTGGAATTTGTTTATTCGCACCTACTTCAAAGTCTTAATTCTTATTTTGATACTTTACGGTGGATTTTTAATTTCCCAATTCACACAAAAAATTTGCTTTAACGATAAAAAATATGATTATAATCATTTAAAACTTTTGTAGAAATGTTATAATAATATTAATAAAAGTTGCTTAGAATTTATTCAACAATTATTCAAAAAAGTTGCATTAATTAATAACAGCACAACAAATTTTTAGTAAATAATAAAAAGTAGACCTGAAAAAGTTATGGAATTTAAAACCAAACTTCTGTACCAACCCTGAAATTATTATTTATCAACAACTACTTGGTAAGAAGCTCCAGTAACTTCCAATTCCGAAACTGTATTAACATAAAAATCCAAATGAATTAAAGTTACCTGTATCGACTGCTAGTTTTAGGGGGAGGACTTGGCGAATTTCTCCTTCTCTCTCTGTAATGGACTGGCGATTCGGGAGAGGCACTTCGCTTTTTCTCTCTCCGCCTATCATCCTCTCGATCATCATTTTTGATGTCTTTCATTTCTCTCTCACTCTGAAACAAAAATAATTGAATTCATTCATTAGCATTGCTCACAATAGTGATAATTGAAATCAATAAATAAGACCAAAATTACCTTTCTTATTAATTTCTTCCTGTAATGTTCGACTTGCGCCTGAATTGACATTCCACTTTTCAAAGATCTTTTTCCACTCTCCAATTCGTCTTGATACTGCATGGCTTTTACTTCAATTTCTCGAAGTCTGTTCCGCCTTTCTTCATTGTAATCTCGGCTACTGGAATTTAATTGAATAATATCGTTGTTATCTCGGCTACTGTAATTTATTCAAACAAACACATACACAAAAGAACACGAAAAAAATTAGTTTAATTAACGAAAGATTGTTAATTATTATCAAGTAAAAACGCAACCTTTACCTAGAATCCATACTAGCATCTTGCGAATTTGAGTCGTCGTTCTGTTCCAATTCCTCCCATTTGCTTGTCGTCATTGCTTGGGCCTCGACCTGCAACAAATATTTATTATTTTTCACCATTAAATCTATGCTTGTCATGATATTTTCTCTATTTATGAATATTTTATTTACCTGGTCCGGATCTACAGTTTCCCATCTCGAAGGAACAAAACCTGCTGGCATAGCGGCTTTCTTGTCGTCATCCCTCATTCTATTTTCACTGTCATCGTCTTCCATTGGAATACCGTCGATATCTTCATCCACTAATAACAAAACATATTTTAAGTTGAAATTTGCAAGATTTTTATCACAGAAAACATATTTCAAAGTTATCAAGAAGACTGAAACAGCGGTATAGATCACTCTTCAAATCTAACGTACAAGAAAAATGTATTCGCGGTCTATGCAATTTAAAAAATTGAACACTAAAGCTAAACAAATTTTTTTTAAGTAGTAAAAACAGAACTGCAAACAAAAGCACTGAAACTGGAACTCTTCAGTTTAAAATTTAAAAAATTGAAGTGTAAAAAAAGTTTAATACCAAAATTCTGTATTCAAATGCTCAATAACTTACACGTATAAAGTGGAAGCTACTAACAATTTTCAACTGAAAAGTTTTAAGTTAAATGCAGTTAAACTACTAAATTAAATTTTTTCAACTTTTATAAATTGTAGATCAATAAATTTAAACAGTTTTTAAATTATATCATTTTCGACACTTTTAAGCTAGAAAAATTGAAAATTGAAAGATTACATTTTTTTAATAAGCTGAGAACACTTCTTAAATTAAAAATTAAATTATTTTAATTTTAAACAGTTTGATAAACCTTAAAATGGTTCGAAATTGTATTTCAAAATCTTGAAACATCTAAATGTTGTTTTACATTTCTTAAATTTTACATTATTTTTAATATTTTTCAGAACTTTTTTAAAATCCTGCCAAATTAAAGAAATTTTCTTAAAAACTTTTACATTCATTTTTTATAATATTTTAAATCTTGTTAAATAGTCTCTTTAATTAATTTTTCAAAATAAAAAATCATTTTTAATTTTTCTTCGAAATCTTGCAATATCTATATTTTGTTTTATATTAAACTGTGGGCTGTTGGCAACGACATTTTGGTACGAATAGCCGGATTTCGTCGATACACGTAGACACTTCTTATAATTATTTGAAATCATTTCGATTTTTTAATTAATTTTGAATTATTTCAAAACTTCTAAATATCTCTTCAACTTATGTGAGTTTTTGCTAAGAATGATAGGTGTTCAAATTTTATCTATATATAAAAACTCAACAATTTGACTTAAAAATTATTTGCTGATAAATAAGCTACTAACTTTAAACGAACTGGCGGATATTTCTTAATATTAATTAATATTAATTAATTTTCGAAAAAAATTGTCCAAAATTCCAAATTAAATGGTTTAAAAATGGAATATTTTAGACTGAAATAATATTTGAAATTTAATAAAAGCCTTTAGTTATTTTAAAATAAAAAATAGTTTATAAAATTTTAATCGGGCGTTTACATTCCTTTCACTAATAAGGCTTTCCAATTGAAACAGTTTATTTTTCAAGATTAAAATCTGCAAATTCTAAAATTATGAATTAATTCCGAATCGTCTTATAAAATCAATTATAATTTACTTTTTGAATCTTAAAGTAAGGTTCAATTTTAAAAATCATTAATCAATTTATATTCACATTAGATCAACTAAAAATGTTTTGCATCGAAATTTTTTGATTTCAAACGCTTCTAATATTTAATTCTTCAAGTCTAAAAACTGAATTTAAAAAATGTTTAAACAAAATGTACGCTTTAAAAATAAAATCTAAAATGGAAACTTTTGTGCATGATTTTAAAATTACGTGTTCTAAACTGACATCATAATAGAAAAATATAAGAATTTAACTGATTATATAACAAGCGGATGAAATCAAAGTTGGACAGATTTTTTTGATTGTAAAATTCCAGGTTGAAAAATAAATTCACGGTCATTTCCTGGTTTCATAAAATTCTCGGTTATTTCCTGGTTTCCCGCTAAAGCGTTAACCCTGGAAATCTTCAGGGATTACAGCAGTTTAATTTTGGGTAAGAAAGGGGAATGAAAGAGGATTTTATTTATTATTAAAAACTTTACATATCAAATCGGTATCGCGTGATTTTTTTATTAAAGTTGCTTTCAAAATCTATCAGAACTTTCTACTTATAAAACACGTCATAAAATAATTCAACAAGATCAAAGATCAAAGAAAATTAGTAAAAATAAATAACAAGTCCTATTTATTCATCGAAGGTTTCACAGTCTTCATCCTATTTCTCTTTTTCTAGTTTTTTTTTTTTACTAAAATCCAATTCGAATAAGAAAACCCAACTATTCTTAGTTGAGAATTTATCGCTTTGGTTGGAAATGTAACTTATTTCTTGAAAGCCCCTTTTTTGTTGTTGACATATCAACTATATAATACATTTTTCCTTAATAATTAATCTTGTTTGGTTAACATTCTAATTTGTTGAAAAGTTAACAATTTTGCTCAAAAACCATTCTTTTTGGCAGAAAATGCAATGATTTGGTTTAATAATCGTCTTATAGGATAGAAAATTAACTTTAAGTTGATAATATATATTTTTTCCTTGAAAATATATCTGTTTTTTTTAGATAAAACTCGTCTTTTTGCCTTGAAAATTCAACAATTTGATTGACATTTTTTTCTTTCGTGATTGAAATATCTTTTTTGGTTGAAGATTCATCTCTTTGGTTAAAAAATTATCATTTTTATTGAATATTAAACTGTTTTGTAGAGAATTCAACTCCTCAGGTGAAAATCAAAATACTTGGTATAAATTAACTTTTTTCGTTGAAAACTCAAATACTGGACGGAAAATTAACATTTTTGGGAAGAATAAGAAAATGTTTTAGCAAATTCGTCCTTCATAGGCTTGAAAATTAAAAAATTTGGTAGACATTCCCACACTTTGGTTGAAAATTCAACTTTTTTGTAGAAAAATCGTCTTTTTGGCTTGAAAATTCAACTCTTTTGTTGAAAACTCAAATATTTGGTTAAAATTTCACTTTTTGGTTGAACATTTATATTTTTGGGCTTAAAATTTAAATGTTTTGTGGACAATCCATCACTTGACTGAAAAATATTTGCTGGCTGAAATTTATCTCTGCAATCAAATTGAACTATTTTGTTAAAAATTCGTTTCTTGGTTGAAAATCCAATTTATTGTTGAAAATTCAAATTTTCGGGTTAAAACTTCAACTATTTTATAGAAAATTTGTCTTTTTTGGGTGAATTTAATTTATTGCGATTTAAAACTTAAATATTTTTTTTATTGAAATGCCAACAATTACATTTTTCGTCAAAAATTTACCATTTTAGTCAAAAATTCATCTCTTTGGTTGACAATTCGTATTTTTTCATAGAAACTAATCTTCTTCGTTAAAAATTAAATATTTTCACTCGAAATATTAGAAAATTTAAGCGCTTTAATATTAATGTAATATTTAGTCTCGATTAAATCGATACATCTTAAACTCTACCAAATTAGCAAATAAATCGTTCAGGGAATATTTTTCATTGGTATCATCAAAAAGATTTTCTCTCCAAGAGCCTTGTTTTCTAATGTCTTGAATTTCTGCTTATGACTTGCAAAAATGAATCGAAACCTTGGAAAAAAGGGGGAAAATTGGGTTAAAATACTCGATGTTAATCGTTTTGCAAGATTTTTCAAATTTAACTGACAAAATCGGAGAAAGGGGTCTTTGAGAAATCTTTTGAAATCCTGAAATCTGGGGTAAGCTCAAAAGACGAGTGATTAACCCCTCGCTTAAGACTTACTTGGTATTCCGTCGATATCATCGTAATGAGATCCTGGTTGTGGTGTTAGCCCAAGTTTTATGGCTCCTTTCAGAAGAGCAGCGCCGTCAAGAGGAACACCATCAAGATCTTCTGTTGCTTCTGCATCTGTATCCGAAAGCGGTGCACCATCGATATCTTCGTCATTTTCCACTTCAGGTTCATCCGGCTGTACAAAATACATAATTTAATTCAACATTCATAAAAAATGAAATTAAACTCATTCTCCGGTTTATCGGTCTCCGAGTAAGAGTTTCAATAGCAGGCCTCACAATTTGCTAGGGGACAAAATATAGGGACCAAAGGGTACTTTTTTTCACGCTCATTGAGTACTTCTTTCGCGTTCAATGGGTAAGAAATTCAGAATAAAGTCATAATATTTTCAGAGCAATTTAAATTACACTTAAAAGAATACAAATGAATTGGAAAAAATGTTATAAATCCAAAAGATTCTATTGATTTCAGTCAAATTGAAATGAATTTAGAAAAATTTAAGATAAAAGAGAAGAATTTGATGAAATTCCGTAAAATTTATGATGAATTAAAAAAAATCGAATGAACTGAAAACAATTAAAAAATATGAAAAAACTTAATTTAATTTAGAAACTTTGAAATGATAAAAGAAAACTTCAACAGAATTAAAAAAATTTGATGAAATCACTAAAAATTCAAGGTGAGATTACTAGATTTTGGGATCAATCAAAAAAAAACTTTAAATTTTTTTTAAAAATCCATTGAGTTTAATAGAATCGAGTGAATTTAGAAGGATTCAAGTAAATTAAAAAAAAAGACAAAAGAGTTCCAAAGAATTTAAAAGAGTTCAAAGTGAATTCCATAAAATTGTTAAATTAATTTAAATGTTTTAAAATAATTTCTAACACAAGAAGCGACTAATGATTACAAAACAATTCAAGTTACGTTTAAAGCAATTCCAATGAATTGTAACGATTTTAAGAATCGAAAAAAATTCGATTGATATGAACAATTTTGAGGGAATTTAGAGAAATTTAAAAGAAATGAGAAGATTGTAATTAAATTCATAAAAAATCAAGCTGAATTTAAAAATCAATCAAGCAAATTAAAAAAAAAAATAAAAATAAATGGAAAACTTAATTGAATTGAGTTAATTTTGGATAAATTAATAAGAATTTAAGGCGAATTTCAAATAAATTACCTCACGTCTTGGGAAAAATTCTTTAAAATCCATTAAAATATTAAATTCCCTTAAAACTCTTGGAAATACCTTGAAATTGTGTAAATCTCTTAAATATGCTTTGAAATCATTCAAAATACCCTAAAATGTTTTAGTCTTTGAAATGCCTTTAAACTATTAAGATAAGTAAAAAGTATAAGGGAATTTTTTTAAATTTCCTAAAGTATTTCAAATCATTTGATATCGTTTGAAAGTCCTTGAAACTTTTTAATTCCTTTGAAAACACGAAAGACTCTTTTATAATAACCTAAAATATTTCAAATCCTTTAAACTCTTCTGAAATTTTTTAATGCTCCTGAATGAAATTGTAATGAAAATGAAATTATAACTTAAACAATTTAAAACTATCCATTGAATTTAGTAGAATAGAATAAGTTTAGAAGAATTTCAGTGAATTGAAAAAATTCAAGAGCATTACAAAGAATTTAGGACAAATTAATAAGAATTAGGGTGAGGGGACGACAACTAGTGAAGTCAGGTGTACACTTGTACGCTGATGGTTCACGAGGCCTAGATTCAATAAAATGATCGGGACGAAACGTAATAATTCAACTTTTTAGGAATATAAACTATTTTATCCAATTTTCTTTAACTAGTCGTTCATATAGAAAGTTTTAAATTTATTTAAACCAATAATTAATGTCAAAAAATTGTAATGCTGGAGTTACGGACGTAAATTCGAGTATTCTTTTGGCGGAAAGTTCAAATCGAGGTTCTGATATTTCCATTTAAATAATGATAATATTTATTGTGAATAATTAATTAAAATAGCATGTGAATATTCTTATATAACTAAAAATAAAAATTGTAAAAATTCTCATGACTAAAAATTAATAATTATCAAGTTTGCTTATCAGATTTCATTAAAGCATTTTTGGTTTCTAATTTTAATGAATATTTGAAAAAAAATTTTAATCGTTATCATCAATTAATAATAATGTTACAATAGTTACATAATATTCAAGTTTAATAATAGCAATAAATATTAATATCATTACTTTATATGAAACATCGATTGGAACTTTCCGCAATAAATCGAAGCTAATTTACATTCAACAATCGAGCAATTTGCCTTTTTAGGTAGTAAGCATTAATTTAAAAAATATTTAAAGTTTCTAGATTAATATCTCGTAAAGAATATTTAATCAAATAGCATTTATATCGTGTATTCTATACAACGAATCCCAAAAAATCAGAATGATTCTGAAAGGAAATTTCTGATAGATTCTGAAACAGTCGGAAAAATATTCTCTTCAGATTTTATCAGAATCCTTCTGAAATCTGTATCCGGATTTTTCAGTTTCTTTCCTAAATGTCCTATTTTTTGTATCAGATGTTATCAGATATTATTATATAATTATTATTATTAATAATTATTAATATTAATAATAATATATATTTTTTG
>JAAAKG020159605.1:7833-29558 GCA_010014905.2 Druon quercuslanigerum | reverse complement strand
AAAAAATATCCTTTTCTTCTGTTTTATAGTCCGTGTGTGTATGTTACGGGGGGGGGGGTGAACTCTATACAAATTAATTTAACAAACAGAACTATTCTTAAACAATTAAAAATAGACAAATGAGTTCAGAACTGTTATAAAAGAACAAGATCATTTTCAAAATTTTTGAACATTATTAAAAAAACTAAAAAACATTACCAAATTGCAAATTTTCTTAAAGATAAAATTCACTTTTTGTCTAACAGATCGAATTTCTGATCGACTTTGCTGTAAATTGTAATTTTTTACGCAAATTATGAATAACTTCGTTTAAGTCTTAAGTTGCTTCAAACAACTTAATGTTTCGCCAGATCCATAATTTGTCTACAAGGATAAATTGTTTAATGCCATATTTTTATTACATGATCTAAAGGAAAGTATACTTGCCTTGACATAGAGCTTTTTCGAAAAAATCTAGTTGTTGCTTTTTTATAATTTAAAATTGAGTGCTTTCTGCGCCTGTAAAATGTAACACTCTGGCTATTGTGTATGTCTGGTTGCAGACACCCAGTCGAATTTGGGTACGTACATTTTGAAAAAATCTTCTTCTATAAGGCTTTTGAGCAGAAGCTCTAGATTAAAAACGAATTTTTTTTTAAAGAAACGAATACAAATTCTTTAGAAAACATTTATAAATATTGGGAAAATATCTTCTTTTTCAATTTTTGTGAGTATTAGAACTAGATCTGATGACTGCAGCCAGGTTTACATAATAGCTAGACTGTTGCATTTTACAGGCGCAAAACACACTCAATTTTTAATTTAAAAAAAAAACACAACAACATTTTCTGGAAAGGGCTCTATGTCTAGGCCGGTATAATTACCTTTAGATTATATAGTAAAAATATTAAATTAAACAATTAATCCTTCTAGACGTATTACAGATGTGGCGAAACTCCTATTTTTTAAGCACCTTAAAGTTTATAGTTGATATTGTAATTTCTAATATTTTGTAGATTACCTTTTACTAGATTAACCATTTCGAAAATCTGTTTTTTTAGTTTTTCGTAAAGAGATTCCATAACAGGTATCATTTGAGTTATCAAACTATTTTGTACGTCGATACTCCAGTAAATTTGAGAAACGCAGAGGACTACCATTCCTGGCCAGATTAGTACCCAGGAAGCTCTTTCGTTTATTTCGTAATCTCGGTAACTCATCAGCACTTGGTGCCTTACTGATTTCACCATTTGCTCCTCAACCTAGAATTACTTTTGAGTATTTTGAGTCTCCATTACATTTACACTCAACTTCCAATTAGGACAAAGCTCAGTTATGTCAACGATCAGATATATCAAAACGGACCGTCCAGTTATTTCACATTTCACATCCTCTCCACTTAGCAACACGTGACACTCAGCAGCACGCACACAGATACACTCGGCACACGTATTAAGCGCACTCGTTCATCTTCGTAACCGAACTGTTTTCATTTCAAAGGCTTTGAAATAACTGAAAGTTGAGTATATTTCAATTTTAAAGTTATAATACCTGAACAAGCCACTTTTCAACGCAACCTCGAGCAGCGGATGTTGAAATTAAATCTTCCATTTTGATTTCCTCTTCATCATCACTGATCATTGAGTAAATTTCTAGTTCATTGTTAAATCTACAGACACCAATTTTTGTTTTATTCAAAACTGAATTATGTTTTTCAAATATGAGGGGACGTCTATAAAGAACGTTATCAATTTAGAGGGTTTAAAGTCCGCGCCAAAAACTATATGGTTGGTAACAGGGTGGGAGGGGCGCACACTAGGGTGGTTTCGATTTTTTGTGATACCCCCTCTACTCCTCCGTTTTTGTCCTTTTTCTTGAAAAAGAAATTCCGTAACTTTTTTTTCTACTTTAGCCTGTGCCCCTCTTAAGGAGTATTTAAGGAATAGTTTCCCCCTAATAGCTCTTAATTTTGACACACCCAAAACCCTAAAATTGTGCCCGGAAAATGCCCCATAAACCGCAAAATAGCAGTTTTCTATCAAATTCATTCTAAAGACAGTATTTTTTTCATTTTCAACATGATTTATTTTTATTCGACAATTGACGAGTTTTAAAGTAAATTTTTATAACTTTAAATTGTTTAAACAATTTTTCCCCTATAAATCGTGAAAGGTCAATTTTGATCTTTCGAAATAAATCGTACAAACATGATCTTATTTGGTACTTATTTAAACAATTGTTATTTATTTAAGCAATTTTTTCTCCCCAAAGTCGTAAAAAGTTATTATTTTCTGGAAATAATGACACAATTAAAGAATGTTTAAAGCAGTATATTTTTGAAGGTTTTTTTGTAAATATTTAAATAATTTTGATTTTTTAAACAATTTTTTCCCCTTGTAAAGCGTGAAAAATTATTATTTTCTGGAATTAATGACACAATTATTCATTTTAACAAATACTATCTGAAAAAAAACTATTCATTGACGGACTGAAAAAATTGTTTATAACAATAATTGTTAATGATTTTATTACCTGTTTAAATAATTGTAAAATATCTTAAGCAAAAAAAATATTATTCCTAAAATGCGTTAATTGTGTCAGTAGTTGCTGAAAAGAACAAACTTTCACGATGTCCAGAAAAAAATAAACAAAAAAAATTGTTTAAAAAAATAAAAATTATTTAAATATTTACAAAACATCCTTTAAAAATATACTGCTTTAAACATTCTTTAATTGTGTCATTATTTCCAGAAAATAATAACTTTTTACGACTTAAGGGAGAAAAAATTGCTTAAACAAATAGCAATTGTTTAAATAACAACCAAATAAGTTAAACAAGAACTACTACTCTTGACAGTCATTAATTTTGTAAAATTTATTCCAAATGATTTACAGGGGGAAAAATGGTTTAAACAAATAAAATAAACTGCCAAAAATATAAAATAAACTGCTATTTTGCAGTTTATGGGGCATTTCCCGGGCACAATTTAAGGGGTTTGGGGTGTTGAAATTAAAGATTTATAACCGACTTGAACCAAAAAAATTTGGAAAAAATCTGATAAGATTTCTAAATTTTAAATTAGGTTTTAAATTTGTTTATAAATAAACAAACATGACAAGCAATGACCATTTTTTTCTATTTGACGTTCTCGGTGCTCGTCAATGACAGAAAAATGGTTGAAATCGCCTGAATTGCATAAAGTAACATTAGTTAAAGATTTTTTAATAATATACAACAAATAAAAGCAAATTTAATAAACAAATTATTTTTTGAAAAACTGTTTTCTACTATTTTCCATAATTATACGTTTTTCAAGTTATATTGCAAGAAATTTTAATGAAAACAATATTATATTTTTTTGAATTTTTTATTAAGATTATAATTAATTATATTATAAACTTTAAGGAACAAATGTAGTCATCAGGCATTTTTCGAAAGAAAAATTCGTTTTTTTCGATTTCAATTTTTTTAATTAGGAACTTCATGATAATTTTATCAAATATCATAATTTTTTATTATTCTTATGAATTTTTCAAACAAATGTAATAAACAAATGCATTATTCAAGCATTTGTCGGCAGAAAAATTTGAATTTTTCAATGTTAACTTTTTTAATTAGAAAGTCCATGATAATTTCAGCAAAATTCATAATGGTTTGATCAATGTTATTTTTTCAAACAACTTTAATAAATAAATGTATCATTGGGGCATCTGTAAACGGAAAAATTCTTTTTTTTTTATTTGTGTCTTTTTAATTGGGAACTTCATGATGATTTTAGATAAATTCATAATTGATTGATAAATTTTATATTTAAAAGAAAAATAAGTTTAATAAACAAATGCATTATTCGGGCATCTGTCGATGGAAATTTTTTTTTTTTTTTCGATGTCAGTCTTTTTAATTGGGAACTTAATGAAAATTTTATTTCCAATCATACTTAATTAATAAATTCAATGATGTTTTAAATAAATTTAATAAACATAGCTATTATTTGGGTATTTGCCGACGAAAATTTTTTTTCCATTCTCAGTCAAAAGAATAATTAAAAAAAGTTCCATTGACATATGCACGAATAATGCTTTAGTTTATTAAATTTGTTTTTAAAAAAATATAAAATTTATCAACCAATTATGAATTTTGCTAAATTTATTATGAAGATCCCAATTAATAGTCTGACAACGAAAAAAAAAGAATTTTAACGTCCACAGATCTCCCAATAATGCATTTGTTTATTAAATTTGTTTAGAAAATTCATAAAATTGTTTAAAAAATTATGAATTTTGTTAAAGTTACAATGAAGTTCCTAACTAAAAAAGTTGGAATGGAAAAAAACTCATTATTCTGTCGAAAAATGCCCGATTACTGCATTTGTTCATTAAATTTGTTTATAATATAAAAAATTGTAGTCTCAAGAAACATTTTTTAAAATTAATTATTGTTTCCATTCAAATTTCTGACAATATAACTTGAAAAAACGTATAATTATAAAAAATCGTAGAAAACATTTTTTCAACAAGTAATTTGTTTCTAAAATTTTTTTTGTTTATTGTCTAACATTGGAAAATCTTTCACTAATTTTACTCTATGCAACTTAGGCGATTTCAAAACTTTTTTTGTTATTGACGAACAACGGGAACTTCAAATAGGAAAAATGGCTATTTTTTTCATATTTGTTTATTTATAAAAAAATTAAAAAACCCTAATTTAAAAAATCAGGCTCGACAACTCTCTTAGATATCTCATCAGCTTTTTTTAAATTTTTTTGTTTAAATCGGACAATATTTGTGGGCTGTACGTTATTTCGAACCAAAAAAGTCATTTTTTTCCCACTGTGGGGCGGTCAGTGAAAGTAAGGTTACCATTTTTTCGAATTTTACAAAAGATTAACACTCTTTCACCTATTACCCTGTTTTTCCCTTCTTTAAACAATTCTCATTTTTCTCTTGTTTTCAAGAGACTTATCATTTTCCATTATATTATTTTTTTGCTTAATTAAATGCAAACTGAATTACTAGAACCTAATAAGAAAATTCAAATGTGTTGGGTTCGGAATTTATCTCAATCGGTGAAAAGTTGTATTATTTGCTGAAAAATTTAATTATTTAATTTAAAATGCAACCAGTTGGTTAATAAAAAGTAATTTTTTTGGGTTTCGTAGCACCGTGAAAGAAACCCTTACAGTTTCAGTCGGGTGATGGTCCGCCCGTTGCGAACTTTTACCCCGGGAGGGGAAATGAGGAGAGAGGAAATGAGAAAAAAATAGAGGTGTTGAATCGAGGTAAAATTAAGGGAATGGAATAAGGGCAGTGCGTAAAAATGAGGGGAGGGGAGCAGGAGAAGCGATTGGAATTGAGGGGAGGCAAGTGGGTGAAATGAGGGAAAATGAGGGAATGTGCAGTAGGGAAGGCATGGGATAATGGGAAAATTAGGAGAGAAGTAAGGGAGGTGAGTGAAAATTAGTGGTGAGAAAGTAGGCGTAATGGGAAGAGCGGAGTGAGGGATGGAGAAGTAGGGAAAATAAGGGAAAAGCATGGGCAATTATTGTAAGAGAAGGAGGGAGGTGAGGAAAGTGAATGGATGTTTTTTAGGGTAGTGTGGGTGATTAGAGGTGGTGAAGTGTTGGCTTTAAAAGTAAAGTAGGGGAACAGGAGTGTTTGCTGGGGAAGTGAGGAGAGGGAGAAGTAAAGAAGGAAGAAATTGGGGAAGGTACAGGAAAGGAAAAGCGTAACGTGAAGAAGGGAAGTGATGAAAAATTCGGCCTGGTGATTTGAGTGGAAATAAATGGAGTGGAATAAGGGTAGTGATTGGCAATTAGAGAAGGGAAGTAGGGGGAGCTATAGGAATTGAGTGGAGAGAAAGTAAATGAAATGAGGGAAAGGGGGGGAGGAAGCAGGGTAAGCGTTAGAACAATAGAAAAATTATGGTGGCGGCAGTAGGGGGAGCGAGTGGAAATGAGGGAGAGAAAGTAAAAGTAATTAGGAGTGTAGAAGTGAGGGGTGGGGAAGCAGGACAAGATAGGCAAAATTAGGACAAAGGAAGTGTCAGCTAGGGAAGTGAGGAGAGAGAGGAGTAAAGAAGAAGGAAGTTGGGGAAGCATGAGGAAGCGAAGAGCGAGGCAAGAAGGGAGGAAGTAGAGGAAGTGAGGGAAAATGTGGAGTGGTGAATTGAGGGGAAGTGAGTGGAGTAGAATAAGGGTAGTGAGTGGACATTAAGGGAGGGAAGTACGGGAAGCTATAGGAATTGAGGGAAGGGGAAGTTGGTGAAGTGAGGGGAAATGAAGAAAGTGGAAGGATGGGAAAAGTGCGAGGAGTAGAGAAGGAAAGTATGTGATAGGGACGTTTGGAAATTTATCTTTTTTAACTGGAAAATTCATATTTGGTTTTAAATATACTTTTTAAGGAACTTGAATCTTACCATTAAAGCTTTACATTTTCTAGATAATTTATATATTTGCGTAAAAAATTAATCTTTTTGGTTAAAAATGCTACTACTTGGTGAAAAGTTGAAATATTTTGTTGAAAATTCATTTTTTTTAGATTCACTTCTTTGGATTAAAATTAAACTATTTTGTTAAAAATTGGATTTTTCGGTCAAAATCAATTGTTTTATCTACAAGTACAACTATTTCATTATTGTTTGGAAATTTAACCCCTTATAAGTTATTAATAATAAATTAAATCAAAGTTTTACTATACTATTTTGGTTTAAAATCATAATTTTTTGTTAAAAATGCAATTCATTTCGACCAAACAAACGATTACTTTGGTTTCGGCTAGAGCATCTAGCGGGGGGGGGGGGGGGGGATGGTCTAAATTTGTTAAAGTAGTTTCTGGACGACCCCTAATGAGGAAGCCTTAAATCACCCAAGTTTGGCGATCCCTTCAAAACATTTTTTCAAATGAGGTTGCACGCGAAGTGGATCTTTGGTTTCTGAAAGGATTTCCAGCATATCGTCGTTGCTGAGGAAGAAAAAGCGGGGAAAATATAACCTCTTCTTTTCAAGATAATTCACAACACCTTCGTGTACCTTCTCCATAGTTTCATTCGCATCTTGCATGCTTTCGTAAAGGCCCATCTGCAAAAATAAATAAAATTTTGTGGGATTTGGACGCATGACGCAACATGATGCAACTAACGCACTGAGAACGTGGCCCTTATGCTGTTCGTCGCGCTTGACTAAGCACCCCTCTTTTTCAGGCACGCAGCTCCTCTTAACACAAAACTGCGAAGGCTATCCGTTTCAGGAATATATTAAACGGAGGGTTCTTATATCGGGAGTAAAGTGTACTCGAGTTGATCTTATTCACGATTAAACTTTTAAAATGTAAATTTAAAAGTAGAAACAAGTTTACCCTTTTAATTAGGTACGTTTCAAGTTAAATTACTTCTTACACCTTGACAGTTGGATATTTTTAATTCGAAAACGTTTAAAATCAATTATTTAAACATTCAGTTACAGTCTTTGCATTATTTTCTATATTTTATTAAAAAATTGGGTTTTTTCGTCAAAAATTAAAATATTTGATTAAGTATTTGCCTCAATTATTACAAAATTCATCCTTTTGGCTGGAAATTCTTCTCTTGTTGTATAAGATTCATCATTTTTTATTGAAATTCCATCTGTCTTTGTTGGAAATAATTTTTGGTTTAAATAAAAAATGTAACTGTCTTCTAAAAAATTCGTCTTTTTGACATTCAAAATCAGCTAACTGGTTCAAAATTTATCGATTTTATTGAAATTGTTAAACATTTATCTTTGTATATAAAAAATTCATCCCTATAGATTGAAAATTATTCTTTTACTTTTGCTTCAATGTTCAACTATTTATTTGTGAGTGCAACTATTTCGTTTAAAATTATTTTTTTTAGTTACATTATTTGCCTAAAAATTTATTTTCATGACTTAAAAATTCCACTATTTGTTTGTAAATGCAACTATTTGAATTTTCTTTAATTCAACTTTTGGGTAGAAAATTCATCTTTGTTTGTCGTAAATTAACTTTTTTGTCAAAATTTCATCTTTGAAAGTTAAGAATTCCAATTTTTTGTTGAAATATTGTCTTTATTAATTAAAAGTCCAAACAAAATACTTGGTTCAAAATTAAATTTTTTTAAATCCAACTATTTGGTATCGAAGTTGACAAGTTTAAAAGTTCAGAATGAAATTTTTTAAACCCAGATTCAGAATCCTTCAAGCTAAATGATTTTAAAGTTTATTTTTATTGTGGAAAATTACTTAAAAAATCTTGAGAATTATGTTCCTTATATTCCTAAACCAATAAAGTTATTATCACAGTCATTCAGTGTTTGATACTGCTTTTGTCATTATCTTTAAAAATTGGGTGCAAGTTTTTTTGGACTTTTTTTCGAAATTACATGCGACTTTCATTGTAATTTTATGCGAGATAGATACGTACAGATCCTGCAGTTTCTCTGACTCTAGGTTCTCTAAATACTCCATTCATTGATTTACGAAACGTTCCATCGACTTCAAAAAATAAAATCCCTTCTTCGGGTAATTGCGCCACAATGTCTTTGCTTGAAAAGATTGGTAAAAGATACATCCACTGAACTTGCACCTACAACATAAAAAAGTTAATTATTTTTCACCAGATGTCCTTTTTTTACCACTGTATTACGCCCATAACATCCCTGTACTACGCCTAGAACATCCCTGCACTACGCCTAGAATATCCCTGCACTACGCCCAGAACATCCCTGTACTACGCCCAGTCCGCAACAGTACTACGCCCAGAACGTCACTGTACAACGCCCAAACTACGACTGGACTACGCCCAGACCACCCCTGACTTTCACTATTTTTCTTGATTTAAATTTTTTCTCGTTAATTGGTCTCTTATTGAAAGTTTTCAAATTAAAATTGCAAACCTTGGTCCACTCTTCAATCGTGCGCTGCATTCTGAGAAGCAATTCATAAAAAACTTTAACGTCCTCTGCAATCGGTTTCACAAACGCAGAGCCTCTCATTGCTTGAACTTTAACGATGTTCTCTTCTAGCAACGCTATTATATCATCTAATTGTGTAAGAATATTTACTCCTGAATCCTTGAAAGGCGTCGTATGAAAAACAACATCGTCCCAATCGTGTTTCATTTTATCTAGAAGTTGTTGCAAAGCCAGTTCTTTCGTCGCACTCGTACTTATGAGGTCGTATCTGTAAAAAATTATTCAAAGTAGGCTTATTATTTCCTTTCCCCTACCCCGCCTACATTCCCCAACTTCCCATCCCCCTCTCCGCGCAATTCTTCCTCATCTATTTCTCCCTCTCATTTCCTCCAGCCTGATCGTTTCCCCTCACTTCACTGAGTTCACACAGATGAGGGTTGTGAGTTGTGAGTTAGAAGTTGCCCTCTCTTCCCCTTCTTGGAAAAATGTACACTGAAACCTGGATTTAAGAACCCTGTATTTAGGAAACCTTGATTTAAGAACCACGGATTTACGTCGTTTATATATTTTCAGTCATCGGCATTTTGGTGATTAGGTTTGGATTCCCTGGATTTAGGATCAAGGTCTTTCCAGGCCACGCCCTAAACTGCTCTTAAATCCAAGTTCCAGTGTACGAAGAACGGGGAACCGACCGAAACTATAAGAGAATTTCTGCTTGAGGCTATGAAACCCTTAAGTGAAAATGAATATCATTTTTTCTCACTTTATAGGCCGCCGTCGGAATATTTTTATTCAACTTTTTTTTTTTAAATGTTAGTTTTATGATGAAATTTACAAATATTTTGAAAACGGCTATAAAAGAATCTGGAAGATTTTTCTGAATTTTTTTTACTTAGCAGGATTCTAAACTTTTAGGAAGAATTTTTATCGATTTAATAAATATTAAAAAGTTCTGCTAAAATTTTAGAAATAATTTAATCTTTAAAAATATTCAGAAACCTTTTAAACAGAGTGCCGATTTTTGACAAATTCGAAAGAAAATTTAAATTTTGAAGTGATTTTTTGTTTGAAACATTAATTTAAATAGAATATTTAAAAAGATTTTACAACATTTCAGAAGAATTCCAAAATTGTCAAAAAAGACTTTGAAAGATTGTTAAGCAATTTCTTTCAATTTCCAGTAATTAAAAAAAAATTGAATTATTTTTAAAATTTATATAAGTTTCAAAAAATATCAAAATCGAGCAAAAAAATTAGCAGCTTTAAAAAATATTGAAAGGTTCCAAGAGGATAAAAAAAAATTCATAGAATTCCCAGGAAAATTAAAACCCACTTTTTATTTAACAAGAACATATTTTAAATGAATATTCAAAAAGATGTCCAAAATTATTCAAAAAGAATTTCCAAGATGCTAATGCAATTTTCAAAATTTTAAGACATTTTCTTTAACATTTTTAAAAAAATTCAACTTATTTTTAAGATATTTAAAAGATTGTTTGAAATTTTTAAATATGAAATTAAAAAGAAATTCTAAAAAGATTTTAAAACACTTTAAATTATTTGCTAAATTTGAAAAAAGAGTAGAATATTTCAAAGCAAAATTTTTCAATTTTTCAAATGTAAAAAATATGAAAAATTCATATAAGTTTAAGAGTTATTTTCAAATTTAGAAAAGATTAAAAAATAATTTATAACTCCTAAATATTTCAATAAATTTTATTACAAATTTTAAAAAATATTGACAGGTTTCAATAATATTTATTTTTTTAAAGATTTCTGCAAAAAATTTCAAAAGATTTTCAAAGCTGTCGAAAAACAATCCGAAAGATTTTGAAACAACTTTCTAAATCATGAACAATTTTTTAAAATTATAAGACAAATTTTAATAATTTAAAATTTTACTTTAAAAGGCTTAAAAACGTTAAAAATATTTCAAAATAATTTAAAATTTTAAATAATCTTAAAAAATTAAAACAAAATGTAGATTTTTTAAGGTTTCAAACAGAGTTCAAAAGCTCTTGAAGAATTTTAAGAAATATCCAGAAAATATATAATTTTTTTTAAAAATAAATAAAGCATTCAAAGGTTTCAAAGAATACATTTTTTTAGATTTCTTTGAATAATTCTAATACTTTTACTTGGGAAAATAAAATATAAAAGAAATTTTAAAAAGAATTTAAAACATTTCAAATAATTTCATAACATTTTGTTAATGAGTGTAGAAGATATTAAAAACTTGAAATTTGCAAAATTACAAATTTATATAATATTAATTTAGAGAAGATGAAAACGAAATTCAAAAAAGTTCTAGATTTTTTAAAAACTCCAACAAAAAGTTTAGAAGTTTTTAAAGTATTCTGAAAGGTTTCACGATAATAATAATCAAATTTTGTAAGATTTCTCTGAAAATTTCACATGATTTTCTGTTTTGAAAAATTAATTTCAAGGCAATAGTTACAAAGATTTTCAAAATTATTGAAAAATAATCTCAAAGTTTAAAAAAAAAATTAAAAAAGCTTTTTTTAAACATTTCTTAAAATTATATATAATATATTTATATAACCTAAAAAATGATAATACTCCCCTAGAACCTAATTTAGGTTGAAATTCAATTGTTCCAAAATGTTAATAAGTAAATAGTTATTCAATTAACTAAACCGCAAAAGATGTAAAATTTTTGTTAATATGTCAAAATCGGCAATAATTTTTGTACACAAAGAAAATGTTTTTAATGTAAAAAGTTATGCACTGGAGCTTGGATTTAATCAGTCCGGGTTTACGTCGTTCCGAGAATTCATGTCCTCGGCGGTTTCGTTTTTTTTTTTTTTTTGAACGCACTCTCAGCGCGTTTATTGCATTAAGTTGCATCATGTGTCCAACCTCAACCGTTCTTAATTCCAAGTTCCAGTGCATTACTGAAAATCAGAAATAAATTAGGGGGATTTTTTCAAGCTTACTCATCCAGGTTATCTAGCAAATCCAAAGCGATGATTTTTCTCAAAGTTGTTCCAGCATTAGGAGTCAAATCGAAACCAGAAATTTCCGACATATTGTCCCAGTGTCTTTGGCGAAGAGCTGGATTACAAAAGCAAAGAGCCAAAGGCACATATTGCTGAAAATTATAAACAATCCTTGCATTTTGGAAAATTAAAAATATTCAACATAAAGTCAATTAAATTATTTTCTTGAAGGTAATTTTCCAGTTTTTCTTTGAATAATAAATTTTTTTACAAATTAGTCCCAAAATAGAAATTTAAAATAAAAAATTTCTAAATAATATTAACACCTTTTTTCAGTATTTCAGATTGACACATATTAATTATATTGAGTTGAAAAAGATAAAAATCAAAAAGAGGAATCACTATTTTATAATTAAGAACTTTTTAAATGTGTCAAATATTTTATAATCAATTATCCGGATTTTTTTAATTCGATGAAATTATAAACTGTCAGGAATTTTATTTTTCGGGAATTTAGCAATTCTGGAATTTAATTTTAAGGCCACCCTCCACTGTGTAATACTTTTCATATAAAGCCTTTCATAAACAAAATAAAGCAGTACATCAGATCCAAAATTTAAAATCTTTAAATTTATTAATTGTCTTTAAAATTAAAAAAAAATCTTTTCAAATATAGAAGGTAGTTTATATTTCAATTAAAAAATATGAAATTCGTACCAAAAATAATTTTAACCAAAAAGACGAATTATTCAAAGGAAGAAATACAATTTTATCTAAATTATTAAACCTTTAAGTCAATAGACGAATTTTCTCTAAAAAATTGAATTTTCATACAAAAAATATTTTGTCAGCATAAAATTAATTTTTCCCGAAACATATGCATTTTTACCCAACAAAAACCAAAAGAAGAGAACGATAAAAAAGAAAAGATCAATCTAGTAAAAATGGAAAAGTTACATTTTCAGTTAAAAAATTAATTTTAAAGGCATGTGACACAGTGAAATACCTATATTACCGACCTCACTTTGTCAGTTCATTGAATTTGTTTTGAACCTGAGAACTTTTTTTATAATAAAATATCGAGCTGTAACTTTGGAAAATGTATTAGAGTACAATAAAGTACGTTAAAGTACTTTATTTGGGTAGGAAATTAACTAAAAATTATTTTCTAACAAATTAAAACTGGGAGATTTTTCATATCTTTTTTCTGAACGTCGACATTTTTTTAACGCTCGAACTTTTTTATGCATAAAATAGCGGCCTCACACTTGAAGAAATGCAAGGACTGACATAAAAATATGTTAAAGTAAAAAATTTAATAATAAAATATGTAAAAAAAATATTTCAACTAAATCTTATCCAGCGCACAACAAAAGACTCACAACGTGGGACGAGCCAGCTGTTAGAGCCTCGTCTAGTGGCCGCCAGGGTTCGGATTTTTGTGCACTGTTACCGGCTGATTCTGATGGAATTAAAAGTCGAGTTCTTTGTTTTAAATCAAAAAAATAATTCAATTTTTCGTTTAGAAAAATTTCAACTGACTTTTCACAATAAAAACATGAATTTTTAAACAAGAAATAACCTTCTTAGAAAGAAATTAAATTTTGAATGCAAACAGAAGAATTTTTCATCAAAATAGTTGCATTTTTATCCGAAGAAGATGAAATATCTCTTAAGACAGAAAAATTTTTATTTAAAAAAAAAATTTTAATAGTTGAAATTTTATCCAAAAAATATTCCAGTTGATTTTTTAAGATCAAAATATGAACTTTTTAGCAACAAATAATTTTCTACAAAAAAATGTAATTTTTAATCGAAAAAACTAATGTTTTTAATCAAAAAGGATGATTTATTGACAAAATAGTTTAATTTTCTACTAAATAGTTTAGTTTGACCTAAGAAAGAAGAAATTTATACTGAAACAGATGAATTTCTAATAAAAAACGACACATTTTTTTAAAAGTTGAACTTTCATCCAGAAAATATTTTAGTTAATTTTTTAACGCCAAAATATAAATTTTAAACAAAAAGTACATTTTCTTCGAACGAGTTAAATTTTTAACAAAAAAGTAAAATTTTGAACAAAAAGTATGACTTTTTAGCAAAATTTTTGTATGCAATATTTCTACAGAAAAAAATAAAATTTTAAACCAAAAAGACAAAATTTCAACAACAAAAAAATGCTTTTCATCTAAAAAAGATTTTAATTGACTTATTTGCAACAAATATGAATTTTAAACAAAAGTTTAATGTTCTAAGAAAAGCGTCTTTTTAAGAAAATTATTAAATTTTCAACCAAATAATAAAATATATAACTAAAAAGATAATATTCAGGAAAGTTATTGCGAATTTGCAAAAATTACGTACATGAGTGAGGACCCCCCCCCCCCCCTTATTGAGCTGTTACCTAATTTAAGTACGGTCCCTTATAATATTATACACTTTTGTAATTTTAGGATTTCGCTCATTTTAGAATTTCAGTTCGGAATTCTTCAGTTATTCTAATTCAAAATCATTCAATTAAAAAGTGTCAAAAGCTTGCATTTTATAGTTTGTATTATTGAGCGTCTGAATTAAAAATTTAAAAATTAAAAACTGTTCAATCTTCAATTTAAAAAAATTTTAATTCAAAAGAGTTTTACTTTGAATATATTAATTTTTGCAGTTCAGTTTTAATTACTTCAATTGAATAATTGTTCAGCTTGCGAAGTCTAAATTTTTTAATTTAAAATATCACGAAAATTTTTTAAAAGCAGGAAAAAACGACAAATGACGAAGAATTTTTTCGTCGATAAAAATATCCACCCCGTCTACGTACCTTAAACCATTTCACTTCTTCTAATAATTGGTAGCACAATTTTACAGGTGCAGGTTGTTGAAAAGGATCTGGATCATCTACTGATCCTGCAAAACTGTTAAAAATTTATTTTTAATTTCCAAAATTTAAATTTGATTCTCAATTTGTTACCTACATTAATGTCGATAATTATTTACACAGCTAACGCAAGCGGTTTTAAATAATCACTGCTATCTTCAAAACGTAATTAATCGTTTAAAAAAGAAATAAGAGTCTATTTTTTTAAATACTTAGTAGTGTACCTAAGATCAAATACAATCTGGATTTTTGCTTTATCGACCGTAGATAGTCTAGGTTCTTAATTTACCGACCGAACGTAATCTGGATTCCTAGTTTATAAACAGGAGATAATGCAAATTTCTACCCTATAGGCCAAACACTAAAAATGAGATAGCTGACTGAAACTTGACACAGACAAGCTTAGACATTTTTAGTCTTATGTCGGAAACTCATAAATATATTTTTTTTGTAACTTTTCATGTGGTATCTATTTTTTAAAAGGTCAAACATAAGCTTTCTATAGGAAAGGTCGTGTTCTAATCTGAACATTAGTAAAGCTGCAGTTGGTCATTTACCGACAGACGGTAATCGTCTGTGTATATGCTAAAATGCCACTAGCCGGTAAGTCAAGCAACTCCTAACCGACACTAATCGGATACTTGGTAAAAACCTATATTACCGGCTAATTATAGGGTAGCAATATACATTGCCGACCATCCATAAGGTAGAAATCTGCATTACCTCTTGTCGATAAAGCAGAAATGTTGATTATCTTTGGACATAGGTATACTACTAACGATTTGGAAAAAAAGTTTCTCGCTTAACTTTTGAACGATTAATCGCATTTCAAAGTCAGCAGTGATTACAGCTACAACTTGCGCTAGCCGTGTAAGGAATTTCTGTCAGTAATGTAATTTTTCTTTCTGAAAAGAAATACCTGTAAGGATATCCCATCTCAATATGCATTTTGATCTTTGTTTTATAAGTCTTACTAATTTTCGAAAAATCTGTAAAATATTCAGTCGTTTTGTACTCGATATCATTGGCATCGAGATATTCAAATGGACCGTCCAACCAAACTCCCATGGCTCTTTTCCACTGATGACCACGATAAATGAGAGCATAAAAAGGCAAAATAATTTCTTTCAATTCCTTGATTTTTAGATAAACACTTCGAGGCAATTGAAAAAGTTCTTCTTCCCGATTTATCCATTCAACTTGCTCGTCCATTCGATCAAGACCTCGAATTAATTTTCGCATGTCCTCTATATATTCGATTATTCGTTTTCCATCGTCCATATCATCCATTATCACCAGCCTCGGAAACATATCATCAATTTGAGTAGTTAGAGTATTAATTCTACTTTGTAACTGTTCCTCTAATTCAAATTTCTTTTGCTCAAAGTTCGAACTGTTTTGCTCAAAAATTGGTTTAATTTTCTGTAGCCAATTCACGGTTGTATTATTTAATTCGATGTGCTCCTTATGCAAAGTACTCAATTCAAGTAGTGAAGCCATCATGCTTAAAGAAAGCGAGACTTTTTCACTCAGTTGTGTTAATAATGCTGAATTTGCGTAAAGCATGTACTTTCCTGTAATAAAAATTTTTCATTCATAAATTCAAATCGCAAAAAAATTGCCAGTCCTTTAAAGGCTCGAAAAGCGGAATCGAACGAGTGCTCGAGCGGCAGGAAGGTGTGGGGATGACGCGCAGAACACGATACGAAAGACCGTTCTCTTTCTTTGCGTTTTCGGCCATTTTCGGCGCTATTCCCACTTCTGTCTACTGCTCGAGCGCTCGTTCGGCTCTGCTTTCCGAGCCTTTAATTATTATTAAAAGGTGGCATACCAAATGGGCATAACCCAAATTTTCACAATTTTTTCAGGAGTGTCAAAAAAAACTTCTACAGAAACAGAATTTTTAATTTTACAATAGTCTCATTTTTGAAAATTAAAGTCGGAATCGATAACATCTGCCGTCAATAAAGCGGAAATCTAGATTGTATTTTATTATAGCTATACTACTAAAAGTTTATTTTCATTTTTTGAACCAATAGTTGCTTTTTTAAATTAAAGTAGGAAGATGGACTATCTTAAGTTAATAAGGCAGAAATCTAGATTGTATTTGCTCATAGTTAAACTGCTAAAAGTATATTTTTATTTTTTGAGCCAATAGTCTCTTTTTTTAATTAAGGTAGGAATATAGACTATCTATAGTTAATAATTATTATCAAAAGATGACATACCAAAACGGCATAAACCAAATTTTCACAATTTCATAGGAGAGTCAAAAAAAACTTCTACAGAAACATAATTTCTAATTTTACAATAGTCTCATTTTTGAAAATTAAAGTCGGAATCGATAATACCTGCCGTCAATAAAGCGGAAATCTAGATTGTATTTGATCACAGCTATACTACTAAAAGTTTATTTTCATTTTTTGAACCAATAGTCGCTTTTTTAAATTAAAGTAGGAAGATGGACTATCTAAAGTTAATAAGGCAGAAATCCAGATTGTCTTTCCTCATAGCCACACTACTAACGGTTTACTTTTATTTTTTGAGTCAATAGTTTCATTTTTAAAAATAAAAGTAGGAATTTGTACTATCTACGGTCGACTTTCAAACAAATATTCAAAATTTTAAAGAAATTTGCAACAAAAAAGTTAAATTAGTTACCAAGAAGCTTAAATATTCCCCTAAAAAATTAAATTTAAAAAAAAAATACAGGAATTTCAAATCAAATATTTGATATTTCAACTTCAGATGAATTTTAAACCAAACGTGTGTTTAACGTGTGTTAAATCTTCTGTTAAAACAATCACTTTTCTACTAGAAAGCATAATTTTCAACAAAATTGTTAAATTTGGAACAAAAAAAAAAGGTTTGTGAACTAAAATGCTGAATCACCAAACAAATAAATTTTATTTTTAACAATAAACAATACATGCTTTAAATTTTCTTAAATACTCTATAAATGCTCTGTTTGAGGAGCTTAAATGCTGAGCATATTCTTGAGATCATTTACCCAACATAAATTCTTGGGCATTTAAGAACTAGACTATCAGTGGTCGATGAAGCAGAAATCTAGACTGTATTTACTTTTAGGTATGCTACTAAAAGTCTATTTTTATTTTTTTTTTAAGTAATAATCTCATTTTTTGAAACTAAATTAGGAATATAGACTATCTATGGTCAATAAAGCAGAAATCTAGATTTCCTTTGCTCATAGCTATACTGCTTTTTTTAGCCAAAGCTGTTTTAGTTTTTAAGCCAATAATTACATTTTTTAAATGAAAGTACGAATATAGATTATCTATGTTCAATAAGGCAGAAATCTAGTCTGTCTTTGCTGTGAGCTATACTACTAACGCTTGACTTTTATTTTTAGGGCAATAGTCTCATTTTTGAAAATTAAAGTCGGAACCTATACTCTCTACCGCCGATAAAGCAGAAACCTACATTTTATTTGATTATAGCTATACTGCTAAAAGTTTATTTTCATTTTTTGAGCCAATAATCACTTTTTTTAAATTGAAGTAGGAACATAGACGATCTATAGTTAATAAGGCAGAAATCTAGATTATCCTTTCTCATATCTACACTACTAGCGGTTTCCTTTTATTTTTTGAGTCATCTGTTGAGTCAAATCTGTACTATCTACGGTCGATAAAGCGGAAATCGAGATTGTATTTGATCATAGCTATACTGCTAAAAGTTATTTTTAATTTTTTGAGGCATTTATCTCTTTTTTTAATTAAAGTAAGAATATAGACTATCTATAGTTAATAATGTAGAAATATGGATTGTATTTGCTCATAGCTATACTAATAACGGCTTACTTTTATTTTTTGAGTCAATAGTATCATTTTTAAAAATTAAACTAGGAATCTATACTATCTACGGTCGTTAAAGCTGAAATCTAGATCGTTTTTCCTGACATTATAATGAATAAGTTAGCTTTATTTAAATAATAGCTTTTTCATCTTTTACCTAATTCAAGCAATTCTTTAGTATTTCGCGGAACAATTAAAGCCTTTTCTGACAATTCTTCAAATTCTTTACAGATTTCCAAATTGAAATTTCGATGCCTTTTAATCAATTCTCTAATTATAAGATCTTGTACATCTTCCGCGTAGACTTTTAGTCCCATTTTGGCCTCCTTCTGGCAGAGTTTTCCAACCAGAAAGTATTCAAATCCAGTCTGAAATTAAACCACAAATTTATTTAGAATATATTAAAAAGGGTGGCAGTAGGCCAGGGATAACCTAGAAAACAAAATTTTAAATAATAGATAAAATTCTGGTCTGATCGGTAAATTAAAAAAATAGTTTGCTTTTGGCGATTGTATTTTAATTAAAAATTGTATTATTTGGTTGCAAATTTAAAAATAAAAATTCCTGTTTTTTGGTTGATAATTCAACCACTCAGGTAGAAAATTAACTTTCTTGTTTAAGTTTAATATTTAGGTGTTAAAAATTAAATTAATCTTTTTTTTTGTGTAAAATTAACATATTTTTGGTTTGAAAACTAAATTACTCGAGATAAAATTTCTTCATTTATAAATAAAAATGGCTGAACCACTTTCTTAAAAAAAAGTGTCTTGAAGATTCAACATTTTAGTTAAAAATTCAACTAGTTTAAATTTTTTTAAATTGATATTTCTAATGGAAAATTTAACTATTGCATATTGGTTAAAAAATTTTTTTTTTTAATTGAAACTTTAACTACTCAGGTAAAAGTTCAACTACTTTATTAAAAATTTATTTTTTGGTTCAAGATTAATTTCTTTGTTTAAAAATTCAAATTATTTTGTTCAAAATTAATTTTTCAAATATATATCCTCTTTTTTGGTTAATAGTGCAACTTTTTGGTTGAAAATTAGTTTTCTTCTTTGAAGTTTATATTTTCGGGTCGAAAATTCCTCTGTTTTAGAGAAAATGCGTCGAAATATACATTTTTTAAATTAAACTCTTTGCTTACAAATTTAATTATTTCTTTTGATAATGAACTATCATATTTTTCGTTAAGAATTGATATTTTTGTGAAGAATTCAATTTTTTGAACTGAAAATGTAAGTGTTTTTCTTTGAAAATTCAACTGTCTTTTTAAAAATCCATTTGTTTAAAAGTTATCTGTTTTGTTTGAAAAAAATCCATAAATTAAAAACTTTTAAATAATAATTTAAAATTTTTTTATTCTGTTTATAAGAGATTGTATATTAAAAATGTTGCTTTAAAATTCTGTTATTTGAATATGCAGGGTGCCCAAAAAGTAACGAAACGTCTAAATATATTTTCAGGTAAAATATTTTTTCAAAAAGGTCAAGGTCATTTTTGGAATAACTTTTAACGAGGAATCCAGTGGTAACCTTGAATTTGACCTTGATATTAACCATGAAGGTAACTTAAACGTCAACTTTGTTTTTTTTTTAATCCCAAAATGCACTAAAATGTACAAAGATGACCTTGACATTGTCTTTTAAGTTGACCTTGAAATAACCTTCAAGGTCAAGGTCAAGTTCAAGGTCACTACTGGATTCTTTATTAAAACTTACTCCAAGAATGACCTTGACCTTCTTGAAAAAATATGTTACCTGAAAAATTATTTAGACTGTATTATGATGGTCAAATGAAATGAAAAATTGCTTGAGGAAAAATCCGGGAGTTTTGAATGCTTACAATTCCATTAATTTCCGAAACATAATTTTTAAAGTCCTCAACTTTATCTAAACAAGTTTCAAAATCGTGACCTTGTGCAATATAATTAATAATATTTTCATGCGTGTCCGGGTTGTAAATAACTTGAAATTGTTCATGAAATTCATTCACATAAGTATTTATCGGATGGAACATCGTTTCTAAACTCTGGGCAATTTTTTGATGCGACTCTTGTAAATACCATTTGGGTAAAACAACTGAAATAAATTCGTTTTCAGTTTTAATATTCATCCATGATTCAAGTGTTGGTAGTTGCTGAGCTGCGTTTGCAATGTTGTCGACGAAGGAATGAAATGCAGAAAAAATATCACGCATTAAAGGCGCAACAAACAGTTCGTTGTTTTCACATTTCAGTTTCAGCTAGAGAACAAAATAATATTTTTAATTATTAAAAATAAGTAGATGGGCAAAAGGGTTACTAAATAGAAATTTCTAGTTTATAGCCAGCTCAAAATACCTGTACAGGAACCTCGGGTATATAATTATCGAGTATAGGTTTTTCTACTTTGTAAAGGAACCTGTACAGGAACCTTTACTCGATTATTCGAAGCTGTACAGATTCCTGCGCAAATTAAATTAGGGAACCTTTAATTAATCGAATATAAGTTCCTGTACAGGGTCCTTTGCAACGCAAACTGAGGAACCTTTGAATAATCGAGTACAAGTTCATGTACAGGTTCCTTTGCAAAGTAAATTGAGCATCATTTTACAACATAATATATGCTCCTGTACAGGAACCTTTGCAAAGTAAATTTCAGAACCTTTGAAGAATCGAGTATAGATTCCTGTACAGGTTTCTTTTCAAAATAAATTGAGGAATCTTTGAATAATCGAGTATAGGTTCCTGTACAGGTTCCTTTGCAAAGTAAATTTATGACCCTTTGAATGGCCGAGTACAAGTTCATGTACAGGATCCTTTGCAAAGTAAATTGAGGATCATTTAATAACAGAATATATGTTTCTGTACAGGAACCTTTGCATAATCGAGCATAGGTTCCTGTACAGGTTCCTTTGCAAAGTAAATTTATGAACCTTTGAATAACCGAGTATAAGTTCATGTACAGGTTCCTTTGCAAAGTAAATTGAGGATCATTTTATAACAGAATATATGTTCCTGCACAGGAACCTTTGCAAAGTAAATTTAGGAACCTTTGAAGAATCGAGTATAGATTCCTGTACAGGTTTCTTTTCAAAATAAATTAAGGAATCTTTGAATAATCGAGTATAGGTTCCTGTACAGGTTCCTTTGCAAAGTAAATTTATGAACCTTTGAATAACCGAGTATAAGTTCATGTACAGGT
>JAAAKG020159594.1:0-29559 GCA_010014905.2 Druon quercuslanigerum | reverse complement strand
AAAGAATATTTCAAATAAGAGTGTAAAGAGCGCGCGAAATTCAAAAAGTCACCTTACTTTTTGATCACACCTCGTATCTCAACTGGGGCACAATTTACATAGGTTCACAAGCAATAGTTTGTGTTTTTGGAAAACCAAAGAACAAAATTGATGTACGCATAAGGTCTTGAAAAAAATGTTTCGTTCAAATAGCCAAAATACGCATCGCCCAATTTTCTCTTTAAAACAATATACTTCGTCCCTGAAAGATTCTGCGACTTCCAGTATAGCAGGTATCTTAATAGAAATTGATTTGATCTTTGCTTTGTTCGTAACAATATTTTCTGTCCTGTCAAGGAAAAATATCTGTAATTGAGTCAAACATTCTGCCCGTAATTTCTGCATTAATTAATTTCAACATTTGTTTAAATTAAATATGAACATCTTTATCTTATCTCAGTGTTCATTATTTGAAATTCAAGTGCACAAAATGAAAATTATATTTTTATCGAGCGAAGTCGTTTACAAACTGCGTTAGTAAGGTTTTCTTACAAGATTGGCTAGAAAAGTGACCCGATTCGAAATTTTTGTCCTATTTTGAACCTGCTCAAGCCCTAACTTACACCTTTATGAACTCCGCAACAAAATTGAATATTTTTAACGTCTTTCTTTGCTCCTAGTACGTTACACTTAATTGATTCAGGCCGTGCTTTAACCCTTTATGTCCTGCCTGCCGGTATTCGGTATACCTGAACGGTTTTCAAACCTAAAGTTGAGGGTAAAAATGAGTCATGGTATGCATGACCAAAACTTTCCAGGATACTGTTCAGAAGTTAAAACTGCTATCTGAATCGTTTAGGTTAGTTATTTTCGACCTTTTCTAAAGAAGAGTTCTTCATTTCCAAGTAAGTTGTGCCACTCCAGTCATGAAACTTATTCGAAAAATAGTTAAATTTCAGCTATTTGCCCAAATCTTCCTTTAAAAAAATGATTTAACTAATTTATTGTAATTATTGTAAATATTTCTGTATAAATTATAATAATGTGAAAAAATCATATAGTATATTTCAGAAAACCTGATATACACGGCCAATGGTGTAGTTTGGAGTTCGTCTTTACCACAACACCGTTCCGACATTGGACGCTGATCAATCTTTCTTGGAATCACCCCATATAAAGAGCTTCGTAAAGCCATTATAATTCAGGCATCAGTCTTAAAAATAAAGACAATTTTACCTGCTCATTTTCTTCATAACGAATAATAATTTTTATTTGCAGAGAAATATTTTGCATAAAAAATGAGTGGTATTGGGGCGTTCATTTGAAATGGATGAAACTTGGCTCCTGCCTCTTCACAATAAATAAATAATTACTCTTACATGCACTAACATATTATATTGAATAGATCAATAATCACACGTGCAAATAAAAATGTAAATCAATCATATGAATTTTTGTGATACAAGTAAATGATGAAATTCATTTCTTCAGTAACTTATTTCAGTTTCAATAAAATTGTTGATTTTAAATCAAACAACTTTGATATAATCTGATAGTAGTATGTTCCTAAAAAACTTCAGTCCTACAATAGCAGGTTTAAAATAGGACCAACATATTAACTTGGTTATTAACCGATTATAATAAATCTTTTTTTCAACTTCTTAAAGTTATGTCAGTAAATCAATTCTGCTAATTAAAATTGAATCATGACAGATCTTGCTGGTTTCAGCTTCTGTAACTGGTCTGCATCTCATAACAATGAAAGCGTCATTATTTACGTGCAATTCGATGCGCTTCAGGCAGCCTGGCCTCGCGAGTTTTGCGAGGCTCGATGGAGAGTGCTGCGAGAATCCACACGCGGCTGCACTGAGCATCACTGCAATTTTTCCCTATTGTTCTCTCCAATTTGATTATTAAAGAAATTATAAACATTTTATCCAAAAACCGGCTTCGTCCAAGACGAAAGAGTAATATTTAGATGACGTGTGCAAGAAATCAGACAAAAATATTCAAAATTGCGGACAGAATCTTTCGTTCCTTTTTATACTAATCAATCCTGTTTATTGCGTCGTCTGCTTTAGTCAATTTCAATCAGTAGCAAAAATGTCGCCTAACATTCGCTTCAGTTTGCTTTCAAACACTCAGTGCTAAGGCTATGCGTTGCATAACCAGGTGTAACCGGGGATTACGCAAATGTCGCAGTAAAACAAGAAGAAGCATTTATCTTTCGAAGAGACCTAAGCTTTTAAACAAAGTAAAACCAGTTGCTCAAAACAGTCTATTTTGCAGAATTTATTTTTTGCCCGGAAAATTTACAAATATTTAGAAGAAAAATCCGGAAACATCTGTCCAAGTACGAATTTAACGGCTTTTAAAATAATAAGTTGAATTGTTATTTTTTCAATTTAAGTATCATTCACTTCAAAATGCGTAATTAGAAAATCTTTTTTTTTTAATTTTCTATATAAGATTTTTATTTTTACGCTGACTTTTTAAACTTAAAGAATTTCAAAATGCAGACTTAAAGACTTGAACGATTAACAATTAAAAGCGTTTGAAGTGGAAAAATTTTAAATGAAATAAACTTCAAAAATAATTTTTAATTGTAAAACTTTAAAACAACTTCTAGATTTTTCAAGATTGGTAAATAAAATTTTAAAGCTTTTCAAGGATGTTTGAATGTATATTTACATTTTTACCGGGTTTCTTTCCGTTCGGTGATCCGGTGGCTTTTGACTGGATGCGAGAATTCAAGCGAACAATTAGGAGTTAAAGTAAACCGATTTAAATAAATATTTTATGCTGTAAATTAATCTTTTGATCCTACTAATTTTTATATTTTTAAATCTGTATCTAAAAAATGCACAAAAAGCCAAGCCGGTCAAAATTTTGTCTGCGCAACCCTCGAATATAAATCCTTTACAAAATGTAATATCTGCATGAAAATATAAAGCTGATATATGGAAAATACTTTAAAATTTCTGCTTACGAATGTCAAAGTTCAACCCAAAAAGTACCATTTTCATCTATAATATTTGAATTTTAATGCACTATACATTAGATATGCTCCCAAATATTACTGTCTCTGAAAATGGTTTTGAGGTTAAGCCAATATATAAACAGCAGTCGTTTCACAATTACAATTACCTTTTTGGGTCCGGCTCGGACCTCGGATTAAAGAAAATGTATCTCATTACTTTTCTTCTTAATTTTTAATGTAAATATTAATAATTTTTCCACAAATAAAATAAAAGTACAAGAAAACCTTGCGTTTTTTATTAGTATCAATCGACGTAGCTCGCAATAAATTTTATATTTTTTTAACAAAAGTTACTAAATAAAAGATGAAAATTTTAATTAAAGCGACAGAAAATTATTTGTTAAAGGATTTTAAAATTAATTTTACTTCAAAAATTTGGGAACACCCTTTCTGTTGGTTCTGAAAATTAACGAAAAAAAAGATTTTAAAATAAATAATCTTATTTGAGTTATAAAAGAGTACTAATAAACAAATAATAGCTAGCAAGATGTTTGCACGCCGAGGGAAAATCAGTAATACCAATTGCATGGAATAAAAGGTTATTTAAAAAAATACTTAGATAAAAAGAATTTCACATCATAAGCGTATTTATATATAGTTTTTTATTTTTAAAAGGCTATTTAAATAAATCATGCAAGTAAGCCCAAATTGTTGTCTCAATTTTTTAAGTTAATTAAATATATTTAAAAAAATGAAAAATGGTAAGCATTCATCTGAAAATGGAAGCTTGATCTGAAAAAAAATTGGCTCTACAAATCTTTATTTTTATTTTTGTGCAATCATTATATACAATTTTTATAAATAATATTATTATATTTACAAAGCAAAGAAACTTTATTACTAACTAATTTGTAGTCTTTAAACTATAATTAAAAATTACTTTGATTTATCATTTAAAAAATCGGTTTAAATATTTTTTATTCCCAAGCCTTTCAAATATATTTTCAGTGTAAATACTTCAATAAGTTCTTGTTTAATTAGCATTGAACCTAAAGTACACTAAAAGAAATCAGTTTGAAAAAATAAGTTTCGTGAACTCACTTTTTTACAGCTCCCTCTGTGTGAAGGATAACCCATATAAGATACTAGAAGTGCCTCTGGAATGAAAATCAACTACATAATTACAGGAACGTGAACAAAATATTTTTTAAAAACGAAGATCAATTATTTTAACATAAATTTCCTCCATTCAATTATCAAATAAATTGTATTAATGCATTCTCTACTTGGTACATGTTATTTATGTCAGCGTATAATAAATAAATCAATAAATAAATATCAGAATGTAATAAATACTGTAAATATGATATTTTCCATAGTCTCCTGACATTTTTTTTGACATGCGGCCATGATTTAAAAAGAAATGCCTTTCATTCTTAAAATAAGATATAACCTACTTTAAAGCGATTTAAAAATTTATCAATTTGTTTCTTACAGAGGAATATAGGTTACATATAGGGGCATATAGCCGAATAAATTCCCGGCATTTTCGACTTGAAAGAAACCCTCTAAGTTAGAATACAAGTCACTAGTACTTGTTTGAAGTTTGAATTTCGAAAAATCGATTTTTAAGAAAAACGCATCTAGGCTTGGTGAGTCCCATAAATGCCATAGGGCCCTTTGCATGTGCACGTCCACATATGATCGCATTATTTACGTAGAAAAAAAATTGGAATGAAAATTTCTTAAAACACATGAGTACTTAAAAAGATACAGAAAAGTTTCTGGAAATGTTTAGTTCCAGAAAATCGATTTTTTTCATTTACTTTGGCTGCACAGTAAAAGGAAACGGTAAATCTAAAATTAATTTTAAGATAATATTTCCCTTGGATTCGGGGTGCAAAGAGTCACCTGCTGTAAATTGTTTATACAGTTTTGCGGCAAAAAATGAATAACTGTATGACTAAATTACCGTTAAAATTACTAATTACACATCTTACTTCATGAATAAACAATGTCTTTTTAATCATTTTGTCCTTATTATCAAATTAATACATTTTACATTTAATTACAAGAAGTAGATGTAAATATTTAAATATTCAGTGTAGACCATCAAAGTTGTTGTAAGCAGGTTTTCAAAACGTGCGCAGTATGAAGTTAAAAAGTCCAGTGGTACTTGAAAAACTTCATGTTTTTGTACGGTAGAAGTGATACCCTGGAAATTATTACTTGCAAAAGTATCTCATGTTCGAGGGGGAAACAAGTATAAAAAATCGGTCCAGCGAAGGTGGATTACTCTAGATTATATCGGATTACATTTTAATAAAATTTTTAAATTTCGAAGAATTGTGTATTTGGCAGAGACGAATAATAAAAACGTTCACAAGTCAAAAAGTCCCTCTCCCTTTTGGCGCATGTGATATTCTTTATAAAAAATAAATGATTTCAGACATTTTTCGTAATATACTTATGATCTTAGCCCATATTAGATTTGAAATGAAGAATTTATAGTAATTTATAGTACTTATATATATATATATAGTAATTAATAGTAATTTAGAGTTACTAAGCATAATAGGTTAAGAGGACAGTTGATAAATCAACCGGACGCAATAACTAGACCGAAAGGGACTCGAAACATCAAATAAGGTGGTATTGGGGAAGAAATTTGATGGGGTACAACCTGGATAAGTCATTCCAAGATTTAAAGGTTGCCGCTTCAAAAATAAAGATGATGATGAAGTGTCCCGAACTTGTTTTCATTGAAACTGTTGGCGGTTTACAACTTTAGGTGGGAGCTATGCTCATTGGAATCGGCAGCAAAGACCTGCCAAGGCCAGAAAAGCTGCTGGTTCGGGAAAACCAGGTACATCCGCGAAAGTTGAAGGGGGCAACTGGTGGTTAAAATGGATACTAGATATTCGCTTTTGCCTTGACACAAGATCCTTGAACTTATACACCGGAAGTTACAGGATTACCTAACAAGAGCAGATCAGTCATTTATGATAGTTCCGTAGATACGCCTTGGGCAGCACTTTATACTACAGAATGTATTAAATTTATTGAATTAAAAAGATTCTTTTCTAAAGACTTGGTGGTAATAACGATTGAGTACCATTCAGGTGGCAGGTGATTCATTCACCTATGATGATTTTATCAGCGTACCTGACATTTGACTTCCAATACAGATCATCTGAGAAATGGTGAAATCTGGTGGACTGTTGTTATGTTCAAGAAGGGCGTTTGCTCATCGGATGTGATGCTTATGTACATTATTCGTGTTGAGGTAGGAAGGATAACCAACCACAGGGGCGAGCGTTTAATAGGTTACAAGGGGGGGCCCAATCTGGGTGATGTAGCAGGGTGAATTTATCATGGACAATAGTCGTTAGCCTTGCAGCCGCCGGGGTCTGTCCCTGCTCTCTGTAAAAATTTAGAGACAACTAGGACCTTCTCCGGTTGGTTAGCGGCTTGAAAACCGATATACTGCCTCTCTTCTTGTAGCATGATATGAATCTGCTGCAGTTGTAGACTCTTTCACATTGCGCTCCGGTGGTGTGTGACAATGTGATTAGTAAAATACGAGCAAAGCCGGGACATTTGTACATCTAAAAACCTGGAAGAAGTGATTCGCAGTGATTTACAGCTACTTACCCCTTATTTCAACCTCTAATTTAGGGGTTGATTGTTTCCTAATGATTTTTCCTTAATCTGTATTACTTTTACAACAATTTAAAAGAAAATTTTAATGATATCATGATTTCCCTTTGAGATTCAGCAAAAAGAAAACCAAAAGGTCATCGATTTTTTAAACATGCTCAACTCACCCCTTACTTGAATCCCTACAATAAGAAATATAGGCATGCTTGCATATTTTCCTTTAATCTACGTAAAATGAACTTTAAAAAAAAATTATTAAGTTATCTCTATTATTTGTCGTTGTATTAGATTTTAAACCAGAAAAATGCAATTTGACCTATAGGACAACGCCCTCGTAATGACCGCAGTCGTCTAGAATAGGAATTATTTGTAATCGCTTACAGGTTGTATTTTTTAACCAATTTTAAAAATTATTTTAGAAATTCTCAGAATTAAATTTTCAAGAGAATTTAATTTAAGATTTTTAAATTTTAATAACCGAGCAATAATATTATAAACAATTAATGAGAAAAAATGACCATTTCAGCTTTGTGAATTTTTATCTCTAAAAAAACAGAAAGAGACTTGTTATCAGCTGAAAGTAGTACTTAATTATTGTTTGAAAAATTTCCTATTAGAGTGATGTGGGTAATTAATTAAAATTAAAAAATTTATTAAAAAAATTTTTATTATTATTGTTAAGGATACTCAATTTGAATAATGCCATATAGCATTATTCAAATATTTTTTAGGGTCCTGAAAAAACTCTATCACTGAAAAAATGTGTTTTACGATTTTTGGGAGTTAATTATGATTTTTTTAGGTTTTTTTCATGCCAATTGTTGCTAATAAATAAAGTACTACTTTATTCACATAATTAGATGCTTAACAAAACTGTTTAAAACATTAATAATTGTTTTTTCAAATTTTCTCTTAGAATGGAGATAGAAAGTTGCGATTTTTTCAAAACTTGTCAACTTTTTATCCAATTTTCAATTAAACTTAGGTGACATTTAATTTTTTTTACAAAAATAATGTTTTTTTAACAATTTGTTACTATTTTTAATAATATCCTATTTAAATAATACTAGAAAGTTGCGTTTACTTCTGAAACTTTAAACTGTTTGTGCAATTTTCAATTAGAATTAGGTGGATGATTAATTAATGTTGAAAAAGTAATTGTTTCTATCATTTAATATCATTGTTAATGATACTTAATTTGAATAATGCTGGAAAGTTACGGTTTTTTCAGAATACTTACATTTTCATCCACTTTTCACTTAGTGATGTAAGAGTTAGTCCAAGCCTTCAAAGATTCTTATTTAAACAATTTTATTTTGTTTATAAGTATAATTTCATAGAGAAATTATAGAAATCTGTGTTATTCTTTAATATTTAGTTTTTCTAAGCCTTTGCAGTTATTAAAACAATATTAACAAATCCTCAAAAAGAATAATTTTTAAAATAGTATTGTTTTGTTTTAAGTACTTTTTTTGCTCTCTTTCCAATGTTTAAAAAAAATAATTTAAACAAACAAGCACTCTTACGCAAGAGACAGAAACATTAAATGCAATATAATATAGGAGTTGTTTGCAGGATTAGGTCTGTAAATGACTTGTGAAAGTTTTTTTTTTATTACAATAAGGACTTTTTTACAAAGAGTAATAGAAAAATTTGGTATTGCACATATTTCATTATCAGCCCCCCTTTCTACCCGGAGAAATCCTGGGATGCATGTAGAAAATTTGAAGCATATTTTAAATATCCTTTTTATTTCTGAAAGAAATGTACACAAAAAAACCTCACTCTGATAGAAAATTTTGTAAACAATAATTAAGTACTACTTCCAACTGATGGTAAGTCTCTTTCTGTATTTTTTCTTGACATCAAAATTTATAAAGCTGAAATGGCCATTTTTTCACTTTAATTGTTTATATATTGTTGCTCAATTACAAAAATTTTAAAATCTTAAACCAAAATTCTCACGAGAACGAAAGATATTATTTCTTTCTTGATATTTATTGAATGCTAAGAAATATTTCTTTGCAAAAAAGGTGAAATTTATGGAATGAATAATTGCGTTTAGGAGGTCAAAAAATCCCATAATTAGGAATAATTAGTTTTTTTCGAAATCCTGGTTAACTCGTATTTTAAATTTTTTTTAACAATGTTGTTATTTATTACAATACAAATTTTAAAATAATTTTTAGCGTCTCTAAAAGTTGATTTATCAGCAAAATTGTAAACTTTTACCTCCTATTCCGTTACCTTACCTAATCGATGTCCAGATTAGATATCTTAAAAGAAAAATATTTTACTCTCATGATATTTTCTTATACGACAAATCATTATTTCGTCATAGTTTTCTAAACAATTAATTTTTAAAAAAAACTACACTACCTTGAATGATTTGCAATACAAAATCAATTAATTCAAATAAAAAAAATGTTAATCGAAAAAAGAATTCTGTTGAAAAAAGTTAATTGATTCATTAAATTAACTAATTAACTAAAATTAGTAGTAATTAGTAATTAACTAAATAAGTAAGTATAGAGTAAATAAAAAATTAAATAAAAAAGGTAAATAAATAAGTAATTAACTAAAATTCTCATTTTCCTTCACTTTGTGCAACCAATCAGAAGGCAATATGATGGAATTGAAAACAGACTAGGTCAAATTTACAGTTTCAGAATAAGGCATTCTTATTGTTTGAATAAAGTTTCAAATATTTGTACCAAGCAATTAGTTCTTTTTTACTTTATAGAATTGGCAAAAATTATGACTAATAGAGTTAGAGATTTATTTAATTTTTGTTTGACAATTTTTTTCTTTTTAGTATTTTTTAGTAGTGAATTGATCTTCTGGTTTGAAAATTAATCTTTTTAATTGAAAATAATTTATCATACCAGTTATATATTCATAATTTATTGCTTAAGTTAGTTAGATTTTTTCAGATGAGATTTTAAATATTTTCTTGAAAATTGATTTTTTTAGTTGACAATTCAAGTGCTTCGTTAAGATTTGATGTCTTTTTTTAAAAATAATTTTTTTTATAATATTTATCTTTTTAGTTTAAGATTCAAATATTTGGTTAAAGATTCATCGATTTTGTGGGAAAAGAAATATTTTCACTGACAAGTTATGAAATTGATGAGGATTAAATTGAATTTAATACACTACCTACAATGATTTATCTACATATATGCAATAAATTTCAAGCATAATAAGATAAAATAAAAATTTGTAAGTATCATTATTCAAATTCATTGACTTCAAGACATAAATTTTAGAAATAATTTTTGATTACTTAACCATTTGATGGTGTTAATCAATTTAAGAATACCTCGTAATATTGTTTGTCTAAGCTTTCTGAATTAAACATATTAATATATTTAATATTCTCAAAACTGTGTACATCTTCCGAGCAGATTGTTGAGAAAAACACAAAATATATGAATAGTTCCATACTATAAAATATTACAACTGGAGAAACCTTGAGACACATGGAAAAACACTGGAATTGTCAGGGATTTTATTCCAGCAATCCTTGAATAAAGTCCCTGGCAATTTGAAATAAATTTATGTATGCTCTCTATTCATACTTATTCAAGCTAATGCTTATTGAGGGCCAATCCGTTTGACAGCGTTAGCCAAATAATTTCAATTTTCTATGAAAAATTAGAAAAATGTAAAATAACAACAAATCGTAGCAAATCTAAAAACATAAATCGGTTGAAAAGTAGGGCATGAGGAACCTGAATATGTGTAATTAAAGTCTATCCCATTCATACATTGTAACAATATGACCTTCTTGCTTCAAGTGTTAAGAATGTAACAGAAATGCGTTATTTTATTCAACTTTTATATTTTTCATGTTTTCCATTTTTATATCTTTTTATGAATATATACACTCTTAAGTTGATTTACTTATTTGTAACAAGCAAATAGTGGCATTCCAATATCGAAGCTGTCAAATTTAACTAGCAATTAGTTAAAGAATAATAATTAGAAAATATCTGGACTTACCGAATTAGTAATTTTCTTCTAATATTCAGGAGTTTCATTCTGCTAATTGGATCTGTAACATTTCACTATTCATTTGTTACATTTTTCCAAATTTTTTGAAGGGCCCTCAATATTCCTTTTGCTCAAGAGAAAAAAATATTGCCCCGAAGGTTTTTCAAATCTACGAGAACATAAAAGCATTTCTTTCAAACGATGTCTACAGGACCGCAACTCCCATGAAGTATAACACGCATTTTCTAACAGAAAATGGAATTTATTATTTATTCTGCGAGTTTTTGGCGCGCTAATTGTGATTTTTTGCAGTTTTTAAAATAAAAATCCATTCACGTATAATAAATAGAACATTATAATAGTAATAACATGTTTATATTATTTTTGAACTTTTGAATAGAGTGGAATAATAATTATTTCAAGTGAATAAATGCAACAGTTTAAACAATATATTATCACTTTCAATAATATTCTTTCTGAATAATGCTCGAAAATTGCGGTTTTTCTGAAACTTCCTACCTTTTGTCTACTTTTCAATTCAAATGAGGTTTGTTTGAATGGTTTTGTATAGCAACATGCAAAATATTTGAATGGTTCTATACTATAAACTATTATAACTAGAAAAAACCTGGATTTGGCACGGATTTCTTTTCCAGAATTTGAATAGACAATCTGTGATATCAATTTCCTTATGGTCAGAATTCGTGCTTATTAAAGTTGATGCTTTTTCAGGGATTATCCGTTTTGAAAGGTTTGTTAAATAATTGCAATTTGCTATGAAATTAATAAAGTTTGAAAAAGTAGGGCATGACGACCCTGAATATGTATAATATGACAATATGACCTTATTCTTGTTTCAATAGTGTTAAGAATCTTACAACAATGCGTTATTGTAATCAAATATTCTATTTTTCATATTTTCTATTTTTATAAATTTTTTTATTATTGTATACAATTCTGAGTAATTCTTTTTATTTATTTTACTAGTACTAAGTTAAATTTTACCAATCTGGATTTGGAGAGACATCAAACTATCTTTTATATACGGAAGAAGACTATACCATAAAAATACAAAGTGTCTCGTCATCCTAAAATCTGGAATGAATAATCAAATTTGTTTCATAAACTTTGCAAGGCATCATAAAAAATTGTATTATTATATTATATTATTATTATTATATTATTATATTTTTAAATCGAAAACAGTTTTCTGTTGTAAAGTAACGCATAAGGACTCCAAATATTCATTTACGAGGGCTGTCACAAAAGTGTCCGACCTACCTTGATCTCTCGGCGCTTGATTTATTTTTCGTCATCCGGGGGGTGGCATCCTTTCAAGTAGTCCCCATTTGATTGAACAAGACGCTTATATCGATGTTTCGACTTATTAAAGCGCTCTTGAAAGTCAGACTTCGGAAACGCCTTTAGAGCATTCATCGCATTAGTTTCAACAGTCTCTTTATCGTCAAATCGATGTCCCTTAAGCGGCATCTTCAATTGAGGAAACAGCCAAAAGTCGCAGGGAGCTATATCGGGACTGTATGGAGGCTGGTGGAGTTGCGGAACACTGTGTTTCAATAAATACTGCTGCACAAGGTTTGATGCGTGCGCTGGAGCATTGTCGTGATCGTGCCAGTCACCGGTTTCCAAAAGTTGCGATCTTTTTCACCTGATTGCATCACGCAATCTTTTTAGAACTTTAACGTAGTACTCTTTGTTGATTGTCCGGCATGTAGGAGCATATTCGTGATGCACAACGCCCTCATAATCGAATAAAATATTCAACACTGACTTGATGTTGCTTCGACTTTGACGGGCTTTTTTCGGCCGAGGCTCAGATGGAAGCTTCCATTGCGAAGATAGTTGTTTTGTTTTAGGATCATAACCATAAACCCATGTTTTATTGTTGGTCTTTGAGCAGTTTCGGAAATTGCGACGAACGCAAAAAATTCGGTGTAAAGAAATATACGCTGCGCGGGAACTAAGTTTTTTTATCGGTATCTCGGGCTACTGGCGAGAAGGTTAGGAGTTGCTGGTGACGTTCGTACCCTCCAGAGGTCGCCTGTGTCTCTTCGCGCGAAGACATGAACGTAGGTCGGATACTTTTGGGACAGCTCTCGTATTTATAGTCCATATTGGTTCATTATAATTTATAAATTTTTTAAAAACAATTAGTTTTCCACTATTAAATTAGATAGTATCTCGACTGCATAAATTATTATTTTTCTACTAATTTTTAATATTTCAATATTTACTAATTATTTTTGTACAATTTAAGTAGCAAGTTTCGCTATAACTGTTTCGACTAATGAAATTAGTAGCATTTTTTTCATTTACATTTAGAAAGTACATTAAAAAAACGTTTAATTGATTTCAAGGAATCATTTTCTTGCTTTAAGATAATGGTAATAAATCAATTTTTTTTCTGAAACTTTAGCTGCAGCACTTTATTTGAATGTAATAAAAGTATTATTTTAAATTAAATAAATATTCTCTGAAGCATTATTTATTATTCAAAATCAAACAAACTTTGTATTGCTTTAAATTAAGACAAATAAAAAAAACATAGGTTTTATCTGCATGTAAATGGTGAAGCCTTCATTCATTTAAAAAAAATTAGAAATTCCTGAACTTTTGAATTGCAGTTGTACAAGAAAAAGTGGAAACATTGTTTTTTTCTGCTAAAAGTATAACTTTCTAGTTTTTCTGGTATATTTATATAACTATACGAGCATGATGAAGTTCTTCATCGTGGCTCTTTTGGCAGTTTTTATCAGTGAGTATAAGCGAAGAAATTAAAGTAACTAAACAATTTTCGTACAATATCGCATTCAAAGATTTTCAAAATCAATCACAATATTTTTCTCGCATTGAAAGCTGTTTCGATTTTTTCAACTAAACAACTATCATAATTGTACGAGGCAAAGAAGAAAATAGCATCACAAATAAAAACAGGACAACTTTAAGGCAAGAAAGATACATTTTTTATCCTTGGGTAAAAAATTGTACTTTGCTCGTTCAGTTTTTTGACAATATCGATTATTATAGCAGATCAAAATGTACAAAAAAAAAATTGAAATAATAAAAATATTGTATAATCTGTATTCGTACAAACATTTTTTTAAATTAATGATTTTTTTCTGTGTAGAAATTCGTATTTTCCGCCTTTATAAATAAATAGCTATCATAAGTGCGATTTTAGGTACTGCAAATGATTCCTAAAATAGCACTTTTAAGGATAAGCAGTATAATTTTTACGCAGGGTAAAGCGTACTTTAAAGTAACTAAAACTGTGATCTGATTAGCTGATTGGCATTTATATTTGTATTTTTTGTAGGATGAGTGCAGTGACCCCAACTTTGGCATGTAGAAGTACACTTGCACTAACTGGTTTTATAATATAACGTGTGACTCGTCTTTCACCCATAGAATTGTATAGGATGGGATTGGAGTGGATCTGAGTTGATTGGAATAGATTGGAGTGGATCCGAGTTGGAGTGAATTGGAGTGAATTGTCTTGGAGTGGATTGAATTTGAATGAATTGGATTTAATTTGATAGGGATGGATTGAATTGAAATCAACTGAATTGGATTGCATTTGATTTTACGGGTATGGGTTGGAATTAATTTCGTTAGACTGGATTGGGGTCGATTGGATTAGTTGGGAATAAATGGGTTTCAATTAAATTATGATAAATTAACGTGGATTGGATTGAAGTGGAATGAGGCTGAACGGAGTGGCTTGGAATGTTGTTGATAGGAATGAATGGGAATGGATTGGATTGTAATTAACTAGATTAAATTGGAATGAAATGAATTGGATTGGACTGGAATGGATTAGATTGGAATGGAATTGATTGAAGTGAAGTCGATTTAATTGGACTGGAATTGATTGGAGTATATTGGGCTGGAATAAAGTGGATTGGAATGGCATGAAGTGGTTCGAATTAAAATGATTTGGATTGGAGTTGATTGAAATGCATTTGATTGGGTGAATTGGAATAAATTTGAATAGAAATGGTTAAAATAGATTTGATTGTAATAGATTGGGTTGTATTGGATTGGAATGAACTTGATTGGAGTGGAGTGGATTATAGTGAAGTGGATTGAATTGAACTGGAATGGATTGGAGTGGGTTGGAATAGAATGAAGTGGTTCGGATTGGAATGAATTGGACTGGAGCCGATCGGATAAGAATTTATTGAATTAGATTGGATTTCCTCTCGGGTTTTTAAATTAGGACTCCAAGCAACCTATATTTGCACTTATGATCGACTGGTGTGATAAAAATAGTGTGTGACACTCGGCCCCTGAGTGGCACTTTGCCTCGTGGTAATTGACGTACTCGGACAAAAAAGGGCCACTTAGGGTCCTTGTATCACAAATGTAAATGTAATTTTTACGAGAGAATATTATTTCATATTACTCCACTTAGAATCTTTTGCAGAGCATAGTCCGTCAAACATTTATATAACGGATATTATATTTATTTTGTAAAAAGCCAGGTCTTTCAGAATGCTCAGTAATTGAAAATTTTCCGGAAAAGACTTGTACCGCGAAAGAAGAATTGCAAGTATTTTTCAATATAGAGGATGAAGATTTGAATTAAAAATGCGATAAAGTTGATACAGACGAACAAGCTAGGTGGACCAAAATAGAACGAGCTCTTTCAAATCTTCAAGACGCTGTGATAGCTCAACGTAATGTAGACCCAGAACAATGAAAACACTTGACTGATGTCGAACAATACAAGGCGCAAATAAATGTCATCAAATTAGCGTTACCATGCGTAAATGAAGTTACAGTGACTGAAAATCTTGCATTCTATAAGCAAGTGTAAGTTCGTTTAATATCTTACACAAGAATGTCGCAATTTATTTTAGCTGCAAGTTTTTTATTCGCTTTCTGAATAAAATATAAATATTTTTTAAATGGAACGTTGACTTATTTTCAGACCGAAAATTCCGCAAAATTGTTATACCCCAAAATAAGTGTGAGCAGTTTTTTGTGATATAAATGATAAGGATTTGAATTAAAAATGTGATAAAGTTGGCACTAACAAACAAGCTATGTGGAACGGTATAAAACAAGCAGTTTTAGATCTTAAAGATGTAATTCCAGATGCTAGAAAGAAAGACCCACAGGAATTCGAAAACTTGAATGATGCCGATAAATAAAAGGTGCACATAAATTTCATTAAAACAGCAGTAAGTTCTCTTAGTATTCACACCCCAATTTGGTATTATAACTTCAGTTTTATTTCTTTATTTGTCCTTTAAATTAAAAATAAGTATTTCTTCATTTACAGAAGAAACCAAAATTGAAGTCGGTAAAAAAATGTCTGGAGAACCAAATTGCAATCTAATGATTACATACTTTTATTATAACCCGTTACTGTGGTCTTGTGGTTAGCACGCTCGTCTCTAAACCTCAGCACTGCTAGGACGAGAGTTCAAATCTCGGTGGATCCGTATATTGACTTTGCAAAAAGTAGGGGGTTTAAGTCTCTAATAATTGCGTAGTCGTCCGTCGCCAGATAGAACTTAAGTCCGCTGTGCTATACACAGGTTTTACTGCGATTTTCCTTGTGTATTACAAATAAAAAAATTCTAGGTGAATGCTAGTGCAGAGATTTGAAAAAGGGCGCAGGTGCCAGGATGTAGTTTAGGATCAGTAGAGTTTTTTCTTGTGATGTAAATGTATAAATGTATGAATGTAATGTTAGCAGCGTGAAAATGGTTATATTTTTCCAAACACGAGTAGTGAAAATTATTTAACCTACATCCCTATATGTGTATAATCATACAAATTGAATAAATACAATATTTTAAGTTTTTTGCTGACGGAATTATGGTCTTTGATCTACATTTCTGAATCAAAATGCTTATAGTCTTTAGTTGTCAAAAGATTCCTCTAAGATTTGTTGCATGATTCAACAACATAACCTCACAATTCAAGAATACACTGCAGTCCCGCTATGGAATCCGTTTCGGGCGTACCCTTTATCTCCTTCGAACAATCTCGGGACTCGCCGCAACATAAACAATCAGGGCCGTATGAATCATTTCTATTGGGTTTTCGTCTTAAAAATATTTTGTTTTTGTGTTTTTCCTATTTTGGTTTTATAATGTCATAATAAGCATGTAAATGTTTGTGCTCAAAAATAAAACTTGTTAAAAGTACTGGCTTTTCAGTATGCATGTAAATATATCAGGGTGGTGGTTTCAATCAGAAATCAATTCTTGGTAATTTCCTACTTTTTTCTAGGCTCGAAAACATTTTTCATGGTCAATAAAATAAAATAATTCGAAATCAAAGGCTAAGTATTTTTTCATTTAAAGTAATAACGTACAAAATTAAAGATAGTAACACTTTTCAATTTAAAAATTTTCTTCTTTAAAAAAATTCGTGAGCTTTCAGTGACTTGTACTCAGAGATAGCATATTTGTTTTAATAAACTGTTTTGAATCACCTGATTTCACTTCGTCTAAAAGCTCATTTTTCTTGGAAAGGTAAATGATTCCTCTAGATTTCTTTAGAAATTTTCGTAACACGCACAACCACCTGTCATCTATAAAGGGAACTTTTCTTGTGGGGATGCAGTGCAAATTAAAAAAATTATAATTATTATTCGTAATATCACAGGTTTTTTATGTCTATAAATAATGCAAACCTTGAACTTGTAGAGTGTTATAGGTGTTCATATAAACATCGTTTAAATCTTTCGAAAGCTTTTTTACTTGCGATACATAAAACAAAAACTTGTACATGTACAAATGTAAAAAAGGTAAGCATAATCTTTCAAGACCAGAGCCACATATTACAAATAATTTTGTTTAAAAAATAATTACTAACTAATAACAATTAGTTTTTTAATTTATTTGGAATATATTTAAAAAATTTTCTTTTTTAATAAATTTACAATTTGAATAATGTCTCATATTTTTTATCATCATCCACAAAACATTTCTTACGATTAAAGCAAAATTTAGAAAATTTTAATGATTTGTAATAACATTTATTTCCAGGAAAAAGTATAAAACACGAGGGACAATTTGTATGCAATAAGAAATAAAAAAATAAATATATTTGCAATAGGTAATTTTCTAGAAAAATTCATATCTCTAAGTCCCTGGAACGTTTTAAAAAGTTGGAAAAATAAACAAATTTAAGCATTGAATTTGCCATTCTTTTGTTTTATAATTGATATAGAGTTAAAAATAAAAATATAATAAACTAGTATAAATGTATTAGTCTATCTCCAGTATAATCAATTAATTCTTAAATTTAAAAAACAATTTATTTAAATTATAATAGAATCACTATTATAATTAATAAGTAAACGAAGTTATATTGTATTATAAGTTAAAAGGCTTTTTTATATTTTGTTTAAACTGTTTGGACTAAAACAAATTTCTAGATCCACTAAAATGAAAAAATACTTAGTGTAACCAAAAATCGAAATAATTATTTCTTACTGCTGATCTTAAAATATTCTTATCGCATGGAAAATATGAAACATCCTGAAATAATCAATTCTGGATAGGGCTCTTTTACATGATGGGCCAAGACTACTTTATTTCGCTGCGGTTTATTTCTTCCTAGAACGAAAATGCGGCTCTGGTGTAGTTCAATTTTCCACTAAGAAATATACTTCTTAAATCGAAAACTGAATTGTTAAATTGTCAGTTAAAACATTATTTTTGACTGAATGAAAACATAAAATTTCATCGAAATAGTTAAATTTCCAAACAAAGATATTTCTTCTAAACTCATACAAAGAAACCCTCAACCGGAATATCTATGAATACCACTGATTTAATGAATTCCTTAAATTCCGTAAAAGCCAGTAATTCCGTAAATTTTATGTTGTAACGTTTCAGTTCTCTCTATTTGGGTTTCTCAAAGGTAGAGTCATGGTATTCCCTCGCCTTCTGCATTTTACCTAAACGCGATAAACAAAGTAATTGTCCCGATAATTTTCCTTGGATATGTTTTTTCAACCTTACGCGCTGATACTTGCAGAATTTTATCGAGTCTTCGTGGTATTCAGTGAACTTATGGATAGTGATGATGTCTCTTTTTGGAGGGGATGGAATGTTGAGGAGGGAACTTAGAGGTTGAATTATTTTATGTGTGGATTCTTCAGGAAATTGGGTGGCTGAATTTTTTTTGTAGAGGGTTATCGGGGTTGAGATAGCTATGGACCTTTTTTTTATGGGGATGGGATTGGTGGGGATTGCTAAAATTGTTCTAGCGTCTGGGAAGGGCTTGTTTGTTTGGGTGTCCCTAGGTGGGTGTTGAAATTTCGTCTGATGCTAGGGGTTTTTCCTGATCTACCACATTTCTTTTGTCTTTTTTGAACGTCTCGGCTATCTTTTCTGTGCAGTGACAGTATAGAGGAGCTTCATCCGCTTGCATTGATACCTCCATTTTAAGCGCGTCGCATCTAGTTTGAGTGACCTTGCTAAGTAGCGTACCGAACTTCTTAGCACTTGTAGACTTTGGAGTAGCCATTGTCGTTAAATAGCTAAATGGACACACACTTATTATTGTTGTATATTTTTTTTGTTATATACCCACTTTTTAGAATATATATATATATATATATATATATATATATATATATAAGCATAGGCTTCCTCCTCTCTAGCATCTTGAAGGATAAAGGTACCTGGGTATATGGCCGATTTAATTTTAATGGTGCCTTCATAGATTTGCAGGAACTTGGCGATTGTTTTGTTGTCCTTGTCGGATTCATTGAGAAGTTTGATACGAACTGGATCACCTTCTTTTAATTTGATAAGTTTATAGGTCTTTTTAAATTTCTCAGTCCGTCTTTGACCCTTTCGGACTATGCGTTCTTGTACCAACTCAAGCTTCCGATCGTAGGGCATGTCCGGGGGTTTCTCGGGTAGTTTTAGCCATTTCTCCCATATACGGGACGGTCTAGTTTTACAATGCATCTCGGTTGGTGTGAATTCTGTGGTGTCATGGTGGGTCTCATTCATACATGTTTCAATGATTTTAACCCATTTCCACCATGTGTTATGTTTTTCCCAAAGAAGAGATCTAAAAAATCAAGATAATTCCCGGTGAATACGGTGGTGAAGTAATTCATTTCGGGTCCCTCAAGGGTCCTGCTCGCGTAAGAGATTGGTTGATTTTTCCCTTCATTGTCGATTTAATATAAGACAGCACCTAATGCTACATCACTAGCATCCGTTTGCAGAAAAAAAGGCTTTGCTAAATCTGGGTAGTGAAGAAGAATATGCGTACAGAACGAATCCTTCGTTCTTACAAAAGCTTCCTCCTTATCCGTGGTCCAGTTTCATATCACCCCCTTCTTAAGAACCTCCAAAAGGGGGACAATTTTTTTAGCATGTTCCTTGGAAAATTTCGTAGAGAAATTGATTAAACCTAGGAAACCTCGTAAGTCCTTAACCCTCTTGGGTCGGGAGTATTCCTTGATTGCCCTGACTTTGTCGGGGTCCGGTTCTATACCTTGTGGAGTGAGGATATATCCAAGAAATTTAACTTCTTCATGGAAGAAATTAGACTTCTCAAAGTTAAGGGTTAAATTGTGTTCTTCTAATCTTAGGAAGAGTTTATTTAAATGTATTAAGTGTTGTTCCACATTCCTGAAGACCAAATGGGGTTACGCAGAATTCATAGCATTTCCCTTCGAAGAGAAAAGCGATGTACTTGTACAGTACATAACCAAGTCGAGAGTTGACATTATTTTTGTACCCGCGCAATTTTGGAATATCGAGTCTATAGGTTTGGAATATTCGTAGTCGTCGATAAGTATGTTGTTTAATTTCCGCGTATCTAGGCATAAGCGTATATCACTATTCTTTTTCGACACAATAACTAAAGGGTTGATGTAGGGGCTGTTAGACCTTCGAATTTTGCCTGCTTTTATTAGAATATCAATTTCGCTACCTACGCGTTTACGGAGGGCCATGGGAACTGGATACGTGCGACAAATAAAGGGTTGATCATTCCTAACCTTTAACTCATGTTCATAAAGGTTGATAACCCCGACTCCTTATTAAATAATTTCTTATGTCCTAAAATTAATTCTACAAAACTTTGCTTTTCTTTAGCAGATAGAGTATCGATTTACTCTACTTTTTTTAAATTCTTTCTACTCTTAATGTTTTAGTTTCTTCGGGTTCAATCGTTTTAATATTCTTACAGCCTCCCATATAGTCAATAAAGTCGTCCACACGTACCCAGTTTTCACCCATCCCTTGTATACAGCAAATTTCATTCGTATGATCCGGATTCGGAAATATTCTAATGTTTTTAGGTTCATCTTTCATCACTGATATTTTTACAGAGCCCTTTGCATCTTTCAATATTAATACGTTTTCTTCAAAGTCAATTTTTTATTTGAACCTTTTAAGAATATCTACGCCCAAATTACATTCTTTGTTTAGTTTAAGTACTACAATGAACACAAATTGTCCCCGCCATTCATTTAAGGTGAAATTAGCATATAATTGTCTTTTAATACGTACTGGTCTCGAACTAGTGGCGCCTACAATTGACATACCTACAATTGGTAGTTTTTCACATTTTTTGAAGTTATTTGTATTTTGCTCAAAAAATGTTTCAGAGATACAGGTGACCTCGCTACCTGTATATTTTTTCTAGTCGCGTTATTTACAGCTTTATTTCCTTGTCCTAGCGATAACTTTTGTGTGACTGCTAAAGACTCTATATACTCAGTATTCTTACAAATCTCTTCATTTTCTAGTTGTCTTGAGTTTGGCGTTTCTTTAACATATGTCACGATGGATTCAAACTCGAGGCTTACGGGTTTCACTGATGGACCATATCCGCATTATTCTGAGGATGGACCACGGGTTGGTGGGAATAGTTTGGTTGGAATGGAGATGCTCCAGCGTTTAACATATAATTGCCCTGATTTTAAGCTAGCGTACTTGGTTTCGGATTGTCTATTTGTTGGTTTTGATGACCATAAAAAGAGTTTCCCAAGCTTTGGTTGGGTTGGGCGGTCATGAGAGGTGGTATAACTGAGTTGTCGGATAAGTTGTGGCTTGGGAAAGAAGCTTGTTTTCCATTGTACGGATTGGCACCAGTGTTTTCTCTTGGAGCTGGCGGATGATTATATTAGGATGGGTGGAGACTTTGATTGTTATTATTTTGGTTGTATTGATTGAAGTTAGGGTTCCGATATCGGCTTAGATTATTGTGTGGATAGTTTCCGTTCTGTTGGCGGTCAGTACGGCGTGTACGCCAACTTGGATTACTATACCCTTGACTTCTATCTTGACCCTAATACTTTTGCGAATTATTGCGATCCTGTGAGTACTGAAAAGATTCCTGACTATAAGGGTATTGACCATCCCTATAATTTTCAAAATTTACCGGTTGACTCGAATCAAATACTTCGAGTAGTTCGACTAAGCCCTCGAAGCTCCTGATTCCCCTTACTAATATTGTTGTTTTTACCTCTTCTGTGAAATGTCTTGACAACTTGTTTACAATTTCCGAGTCTGAAGGGGGCGGAGTGAAAGCCCTAGCATTCGTTGTAATTTGGATAGCATATGCCATCTGAGTAATCCTACTGCGCGGATTATGCCATCCAAATTCCAATTCCCTACTTATCTGGTGTTGGCTGTTTTCGCTCCAAAATCTTCTGGTGAATTTGCTCTTAAAGGAAGCAATGTCATCTCTGTCGAAAGACACGAGATGCCACCACTCCCCTGCCATGCCTTCCAGAGATGCCAAAATCATGCAGCGCTGCTGCGTTTTACTGACGTCAACAGCATCTACATAGACCTCGAAATCCCTTAGAAGTTGCATTGGTCTTTGCTTACCATCCCCAGAAAACTTCGGGCGGGAAGATTCTTCAATCATGGCATTTTTCCACAGGGTATGATTTTTCGTTCTAACTTTTCTTCCAAATGAGATTGGTTCTGCTCCAGATCTCGTAGACATCTTTCAATAGACATTTTATTAATAATTAGGTCTCCGCTAGTCAAATGAATCTCCTCAGTTTCTCTTTGTAAATCGTTTACCCGTTTATCAACGTCTATAACGAGGTCTTCATGTATCCATGAGAGACGTTCACATTGTTCCATATGTTTTTGAATATTTTTCGCTAATCTACGCTCTAGTCTGTTTTTAACCGTTTTTTGTATTGAGTTAACTCTTCGGTTTAGTTTAGCAATTTTAGATTTATTTTGTTTGACTGTAGCAACTACAAGGGCTTGTTTTTTTATGATCTTGTTTAAAGTTTTTTTTACAGAATTCAATTCTCTCGCTAAATCATCCCATCCCTGCAAATCTAAGCCATCCTCAAAGTCGGACGCGGTGTCTTCGAGCAGGTCCTTATGTGAGTTAAAATCGAAATTCAATTCGTTTTCGTAAGGAAAGATTGCATCTAAGTTCTGCTGGGATCTCGTTTGGCTACTTCCAGATCCTACGCGGTTAGGTGGATCTTTGGGGTCGAATTCACGTATCTTAATGTTAAAATTCGGAGGATTATCAGAATCCTCGATAGGGTTATTGGTTGTCTGTGAAGCTTCGTTGTCCGTATTTTCCGACATTTTAGTAATATTGGTATTTTCGTCGTCCGTTTTGTGTTTTTATTTTTATCTATCTTTGTTTTTAAGTTAAAATAAAAAAAACAGTTTCAATAATACAAGTTTCCATTACTCAGGACGAAACGAATGCAAGTAACGTAATTTTATTTTAGATTATATTATGTTCCCAAATAACTACGTTTTATACTTTGTTATTATTCCCAACAACTCCATCACCGCTAAAGACGAACAAAAAGCAGACGCCACTTTTAATGCATACACGAAGCGTTGAAACATGACGACTCCTTTTGATCTTCAAGTCCCAGTTCGGGCGCCATTGTAACGTTTCAGTTCTCTTTATTTGGGTTTCTCAAAGGTAGAGTCATGGTATTCCCTCGCCTCCTGCATTTTACCTAAACGCGATAAACAAAGTAATTTACCAGAAAATCAAAAGTATTTATCTCTTCATTTAACACTTGAAAAATAAAAAAATATGATACCCAAAATGTATCACTACTAACTAAGTAAGGGGATATTTTCACTAATTATTCGACTTCACAAATAACCTCGAAAATGAATCTTCGTTTGTTGTAGAGAAGAATTGATTAAGCACACGAACACTATCAAGGCGAGGAACCGTGAGTTTAAATATTAATTATCGCGTTTAGGTAAAATGCAGGAGGCGAGGGAATACCATGACTTTACCTTTGAGAAACTCAAATAGAGAGAACTAAAACGTTCCAATGTTTACTTACAATATACATGTACTGTAATTTTGTCATTTCAATACCATGTTCGCAATTTTACCTTACCCTTATATTCAAGTTTCTCCTTACTACTCCCCTCTCGGGTTTGTGCTAGCCAGGTCCTCTAATTCTTTTCTGAAATATGTTTAATCATTGTACTTCCTCCACACATTTATGCAAAAACCTTTAAAAATTAATGGTCATAGCATCGACAAAAAATATTCTTTTGTGATTGATAATTCTCTTTTGTTACAGCTCTTTCAGATTTAATGAAACCATTTTTATCATATGGCTCGTGCATTGCACTTAATTGAAATTTGCTTAAAACTCGGAAGGGTTTGGAGATGGCGTGACTTTCCAAATTTTCTTTTTTGGCGTATTAATATATAATTCGATCATACAAATCTTCGTAGTATTTCATAAACATAAGTTACTTTTACTATCTTCTTTGTTGCTTTGAAGAAGGTAAATAAAAGGTAAATCAACAAAAATTTACAAACCAATCTTTATCTATTAACAGAAATGTGAGTATGAAATGTACGTCCAATATTAATTTGTATCTTTAGGCAAAATTTTAAAACAGTCTTCATAGTTTTAGATATATGTGTTTGTCAAAAATCATTTTTATTTAGGTCTAATATTAGGTTTCTAATTGAATCTTGTGTTATTAAAGATATTTTTCACTCCTAATTAACATTTATTAAACACCAGCTACCATTATAATTGTTAGGTCCAAAAATCCAAGTACCACTACCAAGTGCTACTGCAGTTGTCCGAAAGGCGGAAATAAAATAGGCCTCGTGGACCAAACACACTTAGAACCTCAAGTCAAGGCATGAACGGCCGTGCCAAGGACTAAGTGGCACGAGGGAGTGGTATCTCGAACGGTGTCTCTAGGATACCAGGTCGCGTCCTAGCGTACATTTGGACGTCACGGAGGAGGTGGGCAGGAGAGAACTGTCGGCTAATTATGTGGAAATTGCTGAAATGGATGTCAAACTCTCAGAGACATACCATCTCTTCGACAAATTGCAAGGCACCATACAAGCAATGACAGAATTCAGCAGGGAGGGAAAAAAATGTGTCTCCCAATAAAGGAGGGACTGGAGAAGGTGGAGAGCATCTTGTACCAACTTCGAGATAACTTTATGACGACTGAAGGGCTTCATAGGGATCTTATCGAGAACGTTGGGAGAATTGCAAGAAGAAGGGCAATGGCCCGAAAACACAAGGCTAAGGGGAACACTAGCCAAAGTGGGACTCAGACGGAAGAAGCTAAGGAAACTGCCCTTCCCCAACATGGGCAGGGGCAAACTGTTCTAAGCCAAGAGTAAAGAAACCGAAGACGAAAAATGCACCGGTATGATTTCGACCCCAAGCAAGACGGAACGAGATGGAGCCTGCTACCAAGATCATCAGGAAGCAGGACAAGATGCAGAGGCGAGGTCGATCCAAGGCGGTTGTTGTAAACCCGTCCGAAGGGTTGACCTACGCTCAGATGTTAAAAGATCTCAAGAAGAAAGTCATCACTGACACCCATGGTGCCAAAATCAAAGGTGTCAGAGAGATGAGGAAAGGAAAGATTCTCATTTAGGTTGGGGCCCTCAGCAGAGGGCAGGACAAAGCTGTCGTCTGCTATTAAAGAGATCGTAGGGCGCGAAAATTATGCATGGGAGCTCGTCCCACGTACTGTGGCCGAGGTCCTTGATATCGACTCAGCAACGGACGTCCAAGAAATGAAGAAGGCTGTCCAAAGTCACTTCGGTGGATTTGGACATTGGCGATGTTAATGTCAATCTGACGAAGAGGACCTTCAGAGGAGATCTGAAGGCAGACGTAGAGCTCAGGAAGGAGCTGGCATCCTGGCTCTTGCTCACAGGACATCTCAAAGTTAGTTGGATGTCGTGTAGAGTGCCTTTAGTAAAGCCTTTACAGGTCAAAGGAGGGCACCCCCTTGAAGTAATGCGAAGGCCTGAGTAAAGCGTTAAAAATTTAAATATTCTAAACTATACTGCTCGAACAAAATTTTAATAAATGAAACTTATTTTTACAGAATTGTTTTTTTGTTAGACGAAAACTATGACCTAATTTTAATTTTAGTTTTAATTTTATTTTTAATTTTTATTTTGATCAGCTTCCAGTAATTTCTAAGTTTTAGTTCAATATAAGATTTTATATCAAAATACATTCCGGATACGTCTTACTGATGTCTTCCATTTTCCAATACTATTCCATTTAAAAGACGTTTGCAATTGAAAATTCTCTAAACTGTTTCCTTTTAAATTTTTATAGTTTAAAATTATAAAATGATGAATGATGGTTTAAGTCCAAGGATTTATAATTATAGACTCTTCGTTTTTAAGAAAGTATCAATAAAAAAATTTTATTTTGGTGATTATGAAAACCAAAAGTTACGTTTTTGAAACTAAATCATCCAAACTGAAGAAATTTCGTACATTTTAAATAATAATTATCTGGCCAAGAAGATTAACATAACACAATATACATTGAGAAATATTTAAAAAATAAGAATATTAAAAACGAATAATTTAGAATTAAAGTTATCCAATCTTTGATTTAAAGAACTTATAGCTGATTCCTCAAAATTAAAATATATTAGAATTGTGCGTTAAAAACTGTAATTTTAAATTGGAATTAGGTATAAAAGTTTTAAATATGATAACAATGAATAATAGGTATCTAATATATCAAGTAGTATCAAGTGACATCCAGAGCGATTACACACATTTTTCTAAACTGAAAAATGAGAATTCTATATATAGTAAAAAATAACTTTGTAAAATTTAAAAAATTCAAATTTTTAAATTCTCAAAAATTAATAATTTTAAGAACGCTAAAAATTATGTGACTTCTAATTGAAAGCACAAAAAATAAAGAATTCAAGTTTAAGTAAAGTATTAAAAGTTGAAAAATTCCAAATTGTACTGACTAGAAATATAGGTATTATATAGTATATCAAATATTTACAAACCAGTCGTCATCCAGTGGTAGCAAATTTATTACATAATGCGTTATATACAATATCATCCTTTCAAAAAACGTTCTTTTCGAAATTTCATAGCTTATAATGAAATAAAATATTTAATACAAAATCCTGTTTATCCGTAGTTACATTTTTTGCTTGCATGCTCCAAAATGTAAAAGCTGGATCAAAAAGTTGGAAAAATTCTGAGAATTCTCACTTGTAGTAGTAGTAGTAGTTGTTTACAAGAGAAAATCCGTGCGCCTCGCAAGCATATTCTCATTGTGCGCTACGCGCGCGGCTCGCAAGTTTGAGCGCTCCTAGGGAGCGCGTTTGTAAGGTTCTCGCGCTTCGCGCTCGACAAAGTATTTCCCTTGCGCACTGCGCTCGTTCTTTGTATTTTACCACATATTTTTTCAAACTATAGGTCAAACTATCGAAAACAGTAATTTGGTTCAAGTGAATTCTCTTTTGTTAAAGCTCCTTTGGCTTTAACAAACACATTCTGATCACGTATCTCGTCCTTCGCACTCGAATTGATCCCTCTAATTTTATAACATTTACATAAATGCATATTATTAAATTAATAACATAAATTCAGATTAAAACAGATGTAGTGTTAATGACTTGTTTAAAAAATGCACATTCTTAAAAAAAGGTTGTTATTACCAATTTTATTTCCACTTCTGTTGGTTTTCAAAAATAGAATTTGCTTATTTACAATTTTATTTATACGATTTAAACGTTACACATATGGTCTACACATCAGCATTACCTTTTTCTAACTTCTAAATTATATCCCTAGCCTCAGTCACTCATGAAAATTCGGTTGACGAGGGGGGGGGGCGGGGGGTGATCAGTTTAAACCGAGTTATAGCTGGTTAGTGGGTTGTGCGGGATGAAAAAGAAATTAAAAGACAAAAGTTGTGATTTGTCAATTCTTTCGAAATTTATCGTGCTAACAAACTAAATATCGACAGACAGGCAGGTATACACATACACACACAAACACACAGAAATACAGATATTTCACAAAAACCTGAAGGGTAATTGTTATACAAATCTATTACCTTCTCTGAATGAGAATGTAAAAAGAATATTTAACGTAAACACACTTTCCTGCATCAAACGTGTAACCTTGAATAGAGAAAACGAGATTGATAATTATTTAAGATTTTTAGCTCAAGGCATAAGAAAATAGTTAAATACTCTAAAAAAGATAAATTTTTCATTAAAAATATGCATTTTTAACCATGAAGAATAATTTTCTAACGAAAAAGACAAATTTTCTTCCAGAAGTTTCTATTGCAAATACTTCGTGAATTTAAATCAAAATAATCACCTTTTCAAACCACGTTCTATGATATTCGGGAAAAACTAGTTCATATTAAATTTAGGAAAAAATAAGAATTTTTCACTGTTTGGTTAGTTCAACTCTCGTGGGTTTCAAAATACCCGTGTTCAAAAATTTTGAAAAAAATGATTTATTTTTCACTAAATGAAAGCATCTTGGAGATGCACTCTCACAAATCAAAGGAACTTATTTTTTTAGCCGCCCTAAAACTTTTTTAAGCTGTTGCTTATTCAGGCCAAATAGTGTTTACAACATTTGCTAAATAACTGCCAATTTCTATGGAAAATTAGAAAAATGTACATCAGAGATAAGTTTCGAAAGTCGAAAAGAAAACTCTTTTGAAAAGTATTTCATGACGACTCTGAATGTGTATAATTAATATGAAACCCGTTGATCTATTTTTATTTTGAGATTGTAAACATTTTTATTCTTCTTAACTTTGTTAAAAAAATCTGGAGAAATTGGTTTCAAATTTCAGACAGGCTACATCATGTTTACTATTTCACAATACGACCTTCTTATTATTTCAATAAAGTTAAAAATGCCACATCACCGCGTCGTTCTATTAAACGTTATTATTTTTCTCGTTTTCAATCATTATCACTTTTTAAAATTATTATATAAACATTTCTAAATAATTATGTATATATATTCACTAAACAATTAGTAATTTTTAACTATTGAATCAGAAAATATCTTCAGTACTGAAATTAATAATTTTTTATTAAAAAAGATGGAAACCTGATAGAACCTGCAAAATTCCACCAGTAATTTGTTAAATGTTACTAATTTTGACTTAAATGAACCTCAAAGTTTGTTTTGCATAAGAGAAAAAGCTATAAAATTAAAATAACCTTCTTCGGGCACTCATATTTAGACTTATTCAAGCTCATGCGTTTTCGAGGCAAATATTATTTTCAAAGTTTGCTAAATTATTGCAAATTTCTATGGAACATAAGGGAAATATACAAAGAAAAACAATATGTTGAAAATTAAAAACGTTAATCTGTTGGAAAAATTCTTATTTTTCTTCCCTTTGTTGAAACAATCTGAAAGCAATTTTTTTGAATTAGAGACAGACTAGGTCATGTTAACTATTTCTCAATATAGCCTTCCGCCTAAATTCTTTATTAAAATTTTCTGTTGCGGCTTTCCTTATGAAACACACACACACACACACACACACACACACACACACACACACACACACACACACACACACACACACACACAATCAAACACATACACTAAATATATATATATATATATATATATATATATATATATACAGACACGCCCCG